>SJYT01010604.1:4138-18550 GCA_006410635.1 Cephalophus harveyi | reverse complement strand
TGCTATGACCAGTGCATTTTCTTGGCAAAACTCTATTAGTCTTTGCCCTGCTTCATTCCGCATTCCAAGGCCAAATTTGCCTGTTACTCCAGGTGTTTCTTGACTTCCTACTTTAGCATTCCAGTCCCCTATAATGAAAAGGACATCTTTTTTAGATGTTAGTTCTAAAAGGTCTTGTAGGTCTCCATAAAACCGTTCAACTTCAGCTTCTTCAGCATTACTGGTTGGGGCATAGACTTGGATAACTGTGATATTGAATGGTTTGCCTTGGAAACGAACAGAGATCATTCTGTCGTTTTTGAGATTGCATCCAAGTACTGCATTTCGGACTCTTTTGTTGACCATGATGGCTACTCCATTTCTTCTGAGGGATTCCTGCCTGCAGTAGTAGATCTAATAGTCATCTGAGTTAAATTCACCCATTCCAGTCCATTTTAGTTCACTGATTCCTAGAATGTCGATGTTCACCCTTGCCATGTCTTGTTTGACCACTTCCAGTTAGCCTTGATTCATAGACCTGACATTCCAGGTTCCTATGCAATATTGCTCTTTAAAGCATTGGAGCTTGCTTCTATCACCAATCACATGCACATCTGGGTATTGTTTTTGCTTTGGCTCCATCCCTTCATTCTTTCTGGAGTTATTTCTCCACTGATCTCCAGTAGCATACTGGGCACCTACTGACCTGAGGAGTTCCTCTTTCAGTATCCTATCATTTTGACTTTTCGCATGAGGTTCTCAAGGCAAGAATACTGAAGTGGCTTGCTATTCCCTTCTCCAGTGGACCACGTTCTGTCAGCCCTCTCCAACATGACTTGCCCATCTTGGGTTGCCCCGCAGGCATGGCTTGGTTTCATTGAGTTAGACAAGGCTGTGGTCCTAGTGTGATTAGTTTGACTAGCTTACTGTGAATATGGTTTCAGTGTGTCTGCCCTCTGATGCCCTCTTGCAACACCTACCATCTTACTTGGATTTCTCTTACCTTGGGCATGGGGTATCTCTTCATGGCTGCTCCAGCAAAGCACAGCCACTGCTCCTTACATTGGACAAGGAGTATCTCCTTACTGCTGCCATTCCTGACCTTCAACGTGGGATAGCTCCTCTAGGCCATCCTGTGCCTGAGTGGCCACCGATCCTCCGGTTGCTCCTCCTGGCTGCTGACCCTGATCTTGGGCGTGGGTGGCTCCTCCCAGCTGCCACCCCTGGCCTTGGGCTCTGGCTTGGGGTGGCTCCTCAGGGTCACTGCCCCTGGCCTCGGATGCAGGGTGTCTCCTCCAGGCCACCACCCCTGACCTCGGACGTGGGGTAGCTCCTCTCGGCTTCCACTGACCTCAGACACAGGGTAGCTCCTCTTGGCCGTTCCTGCACCATCGCAGCCTGGCTCTCTAGGCTGCTGCCCCTGACCTCGGATGTGGGGTAGCTCCTCTCAGACGCGCTTAGTGCACCGGCCCAGCTCTCGCAGCCGCCCGCGCTTAGTGCGCCGGCCCGGCTCTCGCAGCCGTCCTCACAGCCCAAGTGACTCTCAAGAGTCTTCTTCAACACCAAAGTTCATACTGTGCATATGCATACGTAGTAAAAAAAAAATGTAATGGTGTATGAGTTAAATGGCAATGTGCGTTAAGAAAGCACACCAACTCATCATGGTCACATTAGAAAATCTCCCTCAAAAAGAGATGCTTCGAATTAATCTTGATGAAGTTAGGTAGATGGATGGGTGCTCTAGATCCATTTCTCTATACACCAGAAAACATTTAGCTCAATAACTTTAGGTATCCTGTTAGCTATTCTAAATTAAAATTTTATCTAAGGACTTATTTTCCTAGTTATACTGGTTATNAATTAATCTTGATGAAGTTAGGTAGATGGATGGGTGCTCTAGATCCATTTCTCTATACACCAGAAAACATTTAGCTCAATAACTTTAGGTATCCTGTTAGCTATTCTAAATTAAAATTTTATCTAAGGACTTATTTTCCTAGTTATACTGGTTATTCTGCTGCTGCTGCTGCTAAGTTGCTTCAGTCGTGTCCGACTCTGTGTGACCCCATAGATGGCAGCCCACCAGGCTCCCCCGTCCCTGGGATTCTCCAGGCAAGAACACTGGACTGGGTTGCCATTTCCTTCTCCAATGCATGAAAGTGAAAAGTCAAAGTGAAGTCGCTCAGTCGTGTCCGACTCTTCGTGACCCCATGGACTGCAGCCTACCAGGTTCCTCTGCCCATGGGGTTTTCCAGGCAAGAGTACTGGAGTGGGGTGCCATTGACTTCTCTGATACTGGTTATTAATCTGCCTTAAATCATTGTATAGATGTACATATTTATATCCCGTAGTCTTTTTTTCCTAGATTTTTTAAATTAAAAAAATATATGTGTGGGAAAATAACTGCCTAAATGCATGTCTCTACTGCCCTTTTCTCTGAACATTGATCTGATTCTTTCTCCTGAGTGGAGTAGCCCACCTGGATTATTAAGCAAGCCAGCAGCCAAGATGGTGCAAACAGGCCCTTGGATTCTGCTGAGTCCAAATGGAGAAAGATTGTGAAGTATTTTGTTCTCTTCATTTATAGTAATTTTTATAAAATGCAAAACTATAGTGATATAAAGCAAATTGGTGGTTAATTGGACCGAACATAAGGGGCAGGGAGATTAATTGCAAAGGTGTAGGAGGAAGCTTTTGGGACAATTGAAGTATTCTAAAACTAGGTTATTGTAATGGTGTGAATCTGCATACACTTAACGAAACTCATCTAACTATAAATTCAAAATGATTTAATGATATTGTTAACCTATAATGCCTCAGAAAAGGCATAAAAGTGATAAAGAATTCATGAAAACTGACAAGTTGATTGTTAATTTCATGGGAAAATGTTCAAGAATAGCTAATGCAATTATGAAGGAAATAATAATAATAAAAAATGAAAGGACTTACCCAATGAGACATTGTCCTCTGATAATACTAAAAAAAATAATATAGGATATTGTTGGTGTACCAATAGAAAAATAGAACAATGAAACAGTATAGAGAGTACAGAAACATACTCAAACATATAGAATCAAGTGATTTATGAGAAAGGCATCACTGCTATATAATGGGGTAAGGATCTTTCAAGAAGTGGTACTGGGAAAATTGGAAACACACACACAAACACACACTCTTACTTTAAACCATATGCAATAATCAATTTTGATGAATTGCAGAACTAAATGTGAAAAAAGCATAACTAATCTGTGATATTACAAATCCAGGCAGCTTTCCTTGAGGGGAAGGCATCTGGGGTGCTGACAGTTTATCATTTTATTTCTTCATGTAGGTTCTGGTTAAACAGATGTGTTCAATTTGTGAATATTCATTGAGCTGTATACTTAGGAATTTTGCACTTGTGTATGTATGCAAATTTTAAAAATAAAATAGAACAAAGAAAAATATAGATGTTAAAATGAAGAGATGAATAAAAGTATTAATGAATATGAAAAATATCAGGATAATTTTAGCTATAATAAACAATGAAAGCCACATCAAGCAATAAAAAATATGTAGTTTACATGGAAGTTCTGACAATCAAGTGTTAGTCGCTCAGTCGTGTCTAACTCTTTGTGACCCCATTGCCTGTAGCCCACTAAGTTCTTTTGTCCATGGGATTTCCCAGGCAAGAATACTGGAGCGGGTAACCATTCCCTTCTCCAGGGGATCTTCCCGACCCAAGGATCACACCCAGATGTCCTGGATTACAGGTAGAGTCTTTACTGTCTGAGCCACCTGGGGCTTCTCTGACAATCAATATATGTATCAAATCACATAGAAGTTAGAAGAAAAATCATTACAGATGTCGGGAGAATTGAAAACAATGTAGTTTTGCTTAGACATTGGAGTATGCTTTTTTTATAATCAAATAAATCTATCAGATGAAAAATAAGAAATAATATAGTGATCTCATTATTGTATAATACAATAATATATATTATATCTATGCACACGTATGTAATGGGTATGTATAAATGTATTATAATCACATGACTTGCTTCATAAAATAATACATACTTGTGTATGTCCATGAATATTGCAAAAATAATCACTTAGCAACAAAATAAACCTTAAAGATTGTAAAATCCTTTTCATGTCACATTCTCTGATGATAATCTGTTGAGGTCCTTTAATGTACAGGAACCTGGTGGTCCAGAGTCGACCGATAAGAAAGTAAAGGAGAGAGAAAAAGGCTGATATTCCTTGGTTTATGCAGAAAGTCAATAAAGTCCCTGACATGGGGTTTGCTCTGTTCACAGAGGCTTCAGGCGCCCTCTTGATGGGGTGAAGGTGCAGAGTGCCTTCTCAAGAGGGTCTTAGAAGCCCAGGCAGGAAAGTGAACTCAGAGAGCCTCTGCGCTCCAGGGGATCAGCCTGAAAAAGAGAGAGGGGGAGAGAGAGAGAGAGAAAGAAAGACATGGGGACCAAAGCTCTGATGGAGCAAAAGTGTTTTAATCAACATGGTGTGGGCATATATACTGTAGTTATTCTCAGCAAAGATAAAGATTAAAATTCCAGACTTACAAAACATAGGCAATCCCTATTAAAGAGAGAGAGAGTTGTAAATAATCACTTTTACCATATGGTTCACAAGAAGGAAGAGGGTACTTATCACCGTATAGAAAAACTAATGAAGGAAATGCCTGGATTCCTCAGCCCCCGGGAGAGACTTGTCTCTCATCTTAATTCCTGAATATTCAGGAATTAATAAGGAACAGAGAATTCCTGACAGATCCAAAACAGCACACAGGAAGCCTTCTGTCAAATGCTTCCTGACAATAATCCACTAACATTCAAACTAAACAATAAAATGTAAAGTAGAAAAACACCTAATATTTAGGAAAGAGCATACCAAGACTGCCTTAGATAAAAAAGGATGTCAGTATTTAATATATTAAATATCTTTAATTAGTTACAGTTATTTTCATATTATTGTGTGATTCAGCTAAATCTATGCTAACTGGAAAAATCACTTTAATTATTAAAGAAGAAATGCAAGATTAATGAAAGAATTAGCAGAGTCATTACTTTGCTGACAAAGGTGTGTGTAGTCAAAGCTATTGTTTTTCCAGTAGTCATGTAGAGAGGTGAGAGTTGGACCATAAAGAACGCTGAGCACCAAAGAATAGATGCTTTTGAACTGTGGTGTTGAAGAAGATTCTTGAGAGTCCCTTGGACTGCAAGGAGATCCAACCAGTCAATCCTAAAGGAAATCAGTCCTGAATATTCATTGGAAGGACTGATGCTGAAGTTGAAACTCCAATACTTTGGCCATCTGATGCGAATAGCCAACTCATTGGAAAAGACTCTGATCCCGGGAAAGACTGAAGGCAGGAGGAGAAGTAGGATGGCAGAGGATGTGATGATTGGATGGCATCACTGACTCAATGGACATTAATTTGAGCACAGTCTGGGAGATGGTGAAGGACAGGGAAGCCTGGTGTGCTCCAGCCCATGGGGTCACAGAGTTAGACACAACTTAGTGACTGAACAACAACAACTTAGCAGAAAATCTAAATACACTTATCATCCTTTT
The DNA here is from genome assembly GCA_006410635.1 of Cephalophus harveyi. Lineage (NCBI taxonomy): Eukaryota > Metazoa > Chordata > Mammalia > Artiodactyla > Bovidae > Cephalophus > Cephalophus harveyi. The sequence continues at coordinate 12,994 of SJYT01010604.1, read as the reverse complement.
TAATTTTTTTTTGTGAGATATGAGGTAGGGATTCTGCCTACCTTTTATCTAAATTGATGCACATTTCAGACATTCTTATTTTAAATAGAAACAAATTTTTCCTCCTGAATTAACATACTGTTTAGATTACATATTAAATTCTCAATTCACACTGGGATATTTCTGTACTCCATAGTTAAAGGGACTTGTAAGATGCAGAGCCGGTGATTCCTATCACAACTCCACTCAACTCCCTAGCTGGCCTGTGTGGAATACAGATGGATCTTGGAGAATGACAGTGGATTTTCACAAGCTTAACCAAGTGGTAACTCCAATTATAGCCCCTATACCAGATGTGATTTCATTGCTTGAGTGAATTAACACATCCCCTGGTACTTGGTATGCAGTTATTGATCTGGCAATTGGCCTTTTCTCTATCTCTGTCAATAAGGAACCCCGGAAGCAATATGCTAGCAACACACGTACTGTCTTACCTTAGGAATATAGCAGCTCTCCAGGACTAGGCTGTAATTTAGTTTGCAGGAATCTTGATCACCTTTTTCTTCACCCTGGTCCATTATACTGATGACATGCTGATTGGGCCTAGTGACCAAGAAATAGAACCTACACTCTATTTATTGGTAAGACGTTCATATGTCAGAGAATGGAAAATACATTCAGTAAAAGTTCAGAGACCTTTTATCTCAGTGAAATTTCTAGGAGTCCCTTGGTCTGGGGCATATTGAGATATCTCTTCTAAGGTGAACAATAAGTTGATGCATCTGGCCCCTCCTACAACCAAAAAAAAAAAAGGCACAGTGCATAGTGGATTTTGGAGGCAACATATTCCTCATTCAGGCATCTTCAGTTCAGTTCCGTCACTCAGTCCTGTCCGACTCTTTGCGACTCCCATGGACTGCAGCATGTCAGGCCTCCCTGTCCATGACCAACTTCTGGAGTTTATTCAAACTCATGTCCATTGAGTTGGTGATGCCATCCAACCATCTTATCCTCTATCATGCCCTTCTCCTCCTGCGTTACTCCAGTCCATTTTCCAAATGATCCAAAAAGGTACTAGAAATGGGACTACAACAACAACAAAGTCTCAGCAACAGGTCCAGGTTACTGTGCAGAACTACTCTGCTGCTTGGTTCATGTGATCTCACAGACACAGTGCCAGACAGGGGTGTTTTTTGGAGCTTCTAGCAGGCCCCTTTAGGTGAATCTCAATTCAGGCCCTCTGGAATTTAAGGAAAGCCCTACCACCCTCTGTAGGAAAGGACTTAACTTTTGTGAAACAGATCTTGGCCTGCTATTAGGCACTAGTAGAAAATGAATGCTTAACTATTGGCCACCAAGTTTCCATGCAGCCCCAGTTGCCCACCATGCCATAGAGTCGGGCATGAGCAGCAGCACTCCATCATTATATGCAAGTGATATGTGTCTACATGATTGGGCTAGAGCAACCACTGAAGGCACAAGTAAGTTACATGAAAGAGTGGTCCCTACTCCTATTATACTACGTTCTTTCTCCCAGCCTACACCTATGCCCTCACAGGATGTTCCCTGCAGTCTGTTGACAGAGAAAAGGAAACCCTGAACCTAGTTTATGGTTCATTCTGTATGATATGCAAGCAACACCTGCATGTGGACAGATGTAGCTCTACAACCTGTTTCTGGGACATCCCTGAAGGAAGTGGTAACAGGAAGTCCACCTGTGGGCAGAACTCTGAGCAGTGTACCTGAATGGTCATGTTTCCTAGAAAGAGAAATGGTCAGACTTGTGATCTGTGTCAAACAGATCACACACACACATATACATATATACGTATATGTATACATACTCCTTAATGGTAATGTTTCTCTGGAGAACACTGGCTGGTACTATCAAGAAATAACAAAATTCACTAAACTGATAACATAAATCAATGCAAAATATTATAAATTTAAGCATAGTTTTATAAAATATACAAAAATATAAGTAAACCTATCAAAAGAGTAAAAACAAGTCATCCTCAAGAAAATGCTGTCATCATAAAATGTGAAATGCAAAATTCAGTTCCATTAAAATAGAAAACATGACAGGAATCCCTGCCAAGAATATTGTAATTTGACATTATTTTGGAGATCCTAGAGGGTATGCAATAATAGCTCAAATAAGAAAGGATTGTTATAAATATTGATAACTGAGAAATGAAATTATCTCTTTTTTCTCTCTCTCTTTTCTTCTTTGTCTCTCTTTCTCCCTTGCTTATGAAAGAATTATACATCTAGAACTACCAGTCATTACAAGATTTTAATTGCCTAATTTAGATTTTTAAAGAAGTTTTTCCATTTAGAGGAAATTATGGATATGTGTTGTGTCTAACATGTTAGGTACTGCTACAATGCTAATACATGTCTCAGGGTAGTAAAATTTCAGGTAACTTTTGCTTTCTTAATTGCATTTTTGGTGATATTTGGCTTAATAAGTAAAATCATCATTAATATAGTCAAAATGACAAAGGTATCCTCATTGGGGAGAAATGAACGGTGGTGTTGGAGAAGACTCTTGAGAGTCCCGTGGACTGCAAGGAGATCCAACCAGTCCATTCTGAAGGAGATCAGCCCTGGGATTTCTTTGGAGGGAATGATGCTGAAGCTGAAACTCCAGTACTTTGGCCACCTCATGCAAAGAGTTGACTCATTGGAAAAGACTCTGATACTGGGATGGATTGGGGGCAGGAGAAGGGGACGACAGAGGATGAGATGGCTGGATGGCATCACTGACTTGATGGACGCGAGTCTGAGTGAACTCTGGGAGTTGGTGATGGACAGGGAGGCCTGGTGTGCTGTGATTCATGGGGTCACAAAGAGTCGGACACAACTGAGTGACTGAACTGACTGAGTGTGTATATATCAATCCCAACCTCCTAACTTATCCTTTTCCCACATCTTCTTGATAATCATAAGTTTGTTTTTCTACATCTGTGACTCTATTTCTGTTTTGTAAATAGGTTCATTTGTACCATTTATTTGGATGTCACATATAAGCAATGTCATATGATATATATATATATATATATATATATATATATATTTCTGTTTGACTTCACTCAGTATGACTATCTCTAGGTCCATCTGTCTCACTGCAAGTGGCATTTTTGTTCTTTTTATGGCTGAGTAATATTCTATTGATACATATACACACACCCTATCTTCTTTATCCATTCCTCCATTGATGGACATTTAGGTTGCTTCCATGTCCACAGAATGGGAGAAAATATTTGCAAATGAAGCGACCGACAAGAGCTTAATTTCCAAAGTATACAAATAACTCATACAATTCAATAACAACAACAACAACAAAACTCAACCCATTTGAAAAATAGGCAGAAAATCTAAATAGACATTTCTCCAAAGAGGGAATACAGATGGCCAACAAACACATGAAAAGATGCTCACCATCACTAATTATTAGAGAAATACAAATCAAAATTGCAATGAGGTGCCACCTCACATCTGTCAAAATGGCCATCATCAAAAAGTCTACAAACAGTAAAAGCTGGAGAGGGTGTGGAAAAAGGGAACCTTCCAACACTGTTTGTGGGAATATGAATTGGTTCAGGAGTTACCATATAATCCAGCATTCCCACTACTGGGCATACAGAGAAAACTGTAAGTCAAAAAGATACATGGCAATCCAGTGTTCATAGCAGCACTATTTATAAGAGCCAGGACATGGGAGCAACCTAAATGTCCATTGATGGAGGAATGGATAAAGAAAGTTGCCCATTTCTTACTCAGATTGTTTTTTTCCTACTGGATTGTATGAGCTCTTTATATATTTTTATGGATTAACCCCTTATCATAAACACGATTTGCAAATATTTTCTCCCATTCTGTAGATAGTCTTTGTGTTTTGGGATGTTTTCTTTTTCTGTGCAGAATCTTTTTAGTTCAAGGTAGTTTGGAATTTTTAAACGTGGTTATAAACACAAAGGAACAGAGGTGATTGAGGCTAAGTTACTGTGTGCAATACTCTCAGTCAGTCCTTGTGAAAAAAACATGAAACCTTAAGTCATATTCAAGATTTGCTAATTCAGAATCACCGGGGGAAGTTCTTAGGAAATATTTCAAGATGATTTATGAATTCCCATTACTGACATATTTCAGAGCTGCTCTGGATTTTGTCTTTCCTGGGGGTTGTTTGTTCTACCCTACTTCTAAGTATTTGAATTATTCTTGTTTTCCAATAAATTTCTTTTGTTCCTTTTAATTATCCTAAATTATTGGTTATAGCTTAATATCATATCTCCAGAAAACAGACCCCCAAGAAAATATATCTACAATAGTTTATTGTGCTGTGATTAACTGTAAGTCAGTAAGATGCTCATTCAAGTTCAAGAATGGTAAACTAGCAGACTATGTCATGGAGTATAGATGAACATAATGAAGTATACTTGAGGTATCCTGGGGATTGAGACCACTAAAAGTCAAGCTCTGGAAAATCAGGTAATTGGTGGTAGAAACTACTTTAAATGGAATGGGCTAAGATGATTATTTCTGACAGAATCAAATAAAGCTCACATCACAAAGTCTTCCCTCAGACATGTAATACAACTCAGGACTGATACTGGATTCCTTGGTCAGACTTCTTTTTATTTTAATACCTTAGAGCTAAGATTGCTATAAACCAAACACAAAGATGGATGCAATCTTTGCTGGGACCACTTAATTGACAAAACTATCACAGTGATTAGGAAAGTGTAATATCCTAATAGAATGGTGATACATGGTTAAATACAGAAAATAGAGATAACTCCAAAAATGCTCAGAATTTCTTAGAAGTATAGTTTACATGCCTGAAGAAGTCATTTTATCCCTTGCAAGTAAAACTTACTATTTTCCCTAAATGCCCTTCCCTTCACAATTGTTAGGCAATTATTGGACATTGGGTTCTACAAAAGCCAACTTGGAGATGGATATACAGAATGGTTTTTATGGTGAATTTTGGATCAATACTTGAAAACTAGAGAAGAAGGAAGCAAAACTGGGCTTGCAAAGATACAGCCCAATCTTAGGCAACTCCATGAGAAGTTCTAGACTTAGAATAGCCGTTCAGATTGACTCAAGTTGTACCAAGATGACAAGACTGGCATACTTCTGCTTTAGTCACTCATTGAATATGGGCTGTCCTGGGAAGGGACATGACCCTAGGTGAGGCAGATCTCTGCAGCTTATGGGTCTCAGAAGGGCTGGACAACTGAAGGATGTTTGTATAGTAGTGGGATCAACAAGTCCTTCCTCAAAGAAGGATCTACAAGTATCCCAGCCATAACCATCGTAGTCTACCCCTCGTGCTGCTTAGACTCACTTCACACAGGTTTCATACGCAGTTCCTCCAGGATTCTGGTGGACTTCTCTTCCTGGAGGAAGCTTCAAAGAAGGTTGGTGGGATAAACAATGACCAATGCCCCAGATGGTCTCAAGGTCACAGCTGATACTTATTGTTTCCTCCTCCACCCCCGATTCTAGCATCCTCTCTGAAACTCTACTAGTATTGATGACTTACCTAGCGGCATGATGCAAACCGTGATTTGTGATGAGTTTCAGCTATTTGTCACAATTTCCTTTACAGGCCTAGATTACTGCATTTAATATTACAATGTGGAAAAGAAGTACCAAGTACTCCTGTGGCCCCAAGCAGAAATGTTCATAACTTAGAACTGAGGGCCTCAAAACGTGCAAAACCCAGAGTTGCAGGGACCAGGTTGTGCATATTTTTACAACTGAGTCTCTAGGACTGATGGTAAAAACTCCTTGGTTTCCAGACCCATGTATTCTTCATACAGATGACTAGTATTATATAAGTATATTTAATTCAAGATATAAACTGTCTTGAGGATGGCACCTTATTCTTATATAGGGGAGTCACTTGTGTATTGGCATTTAAGTTGTGTCTTTAAGAAGTTGTTCCACTGTTTAGGAAACCTGCAGCTATTAGAGGGTAACCACTCCTGGTTCTTTGCTGTGGTTCAGATGGTAAAACATCTGTCTACAATGTGGGAGACCCGGGTTCAATCCCTGGGTTGGGAAAATCCCCTGGAGAAGGAAATGGCAATTCACTCCAGTACTATTGCCTGGAAAACCCCATGGACAGAGGAGCCTGGTAGGCTACAGTCCATGGGGTCGCAAAGAGTCAGACATGACTGAGCGACTTAACTCTAACTCACTCTGATTGGACACAATTTTGTATGGAATCTCATGCAACTAAATTCTGATCCTGTTCTAGAATCTCTGAGCTGATTTTGTGACTCTCACACTGGGTCTTTGAGCAAGTTCCACATGGCATCTTTTTGCACAACTGCGCGACTTCACTTCACTTCAATATCTCCAACAGAGTATGTCCACCAAATCATAAGTCCTAAGTGGTAGATGCATTTGCATCACAGCTTGGACCTGATACAGACCCCTTACCTGTTCTGGGTCCAGCTCAAAGCTCGCTGACATCAGGGTTACCTGGCACATGGGTTGGAACAGTTTTCCCAGGTATAGAACATGCTACTGAGAGAACATGAAAAGGCCTATCAGGCATTATATTCCCTTGTTCATGGAGGGTGCAAGTTGCAGTAATTTATCCTTGACTTTGGATAGTGTATTTGCTTGCTTGGGCTGCTGTAAGGCAATACCACAGGCTGAATGGCATAAACAACAGAAATTTATTTTCTCACAGTTCTGGAGGTTAAAAGGCAGATGTATCAGAAGGTTAGTTTGTTTGTTTTTCTCTAAGGCCCCTCTCCTTGACCCAGAGATGGCTGCCTTCTTGCTGTTTTCACTTGGTCTTTCTTTTGTGCGTGCACACCCCTGCTGCTTCTCTGTGTATCTGTGTCCAGATTTCCTCCTAGGATACCTGCCAGATTGGCTTTGGGCCCACCCTAATGGCCCCATTTTAACTTAATTACACCTTCTAAGAGTCTAACACCAAATACACTCATTTTCTGAAGGCCTGGGGTTTATAGTTCCAATATATAGATTGGTGTGGGGGACACAATTCAGCCCATAGCAGATGAAATATGTTGAAATGCTCCTGACCTCTGAGCCTCTAAATTTTTACTGATATGTCCAGCTCCTTAAAATTCTTGGATGTATCTCCCCCTCTTTAAAGAGTGTGATAAAAATCAAGGTTTCCAATAGGCTAGGTACTTCTTGTTCATGCAGTCCAATTAGTATGACATCCTAGTTATAATGAATACATTTCTTAAATTACATATAGACAGTGAGGACCTACTGCATAGTTTTAATTTATGAGTCAGGATGAGACCATAAAGGTCCAATGATAACTGGAATTCTCAGTTGAATATGTACATATTTGACCATATAACAACAAATGCATATTGTAGTTTCTTTTGTTTCTGAGTTTATTTAGGCCATATACCTTCAACAAATGGTAGAATTCCATTTTGGCTTCCTGACTATTGAGCCAAGTAAGGGCTACCTATTACACTGTGTATTCCGTTATGGAAACTGCAGAGATATTTGCCATTATGAATGACTTGAAAGATTTAAGCCTATTGATGCATATAATAGCACTATTTAATTCTCTTATTTCACCAACAAGTAGTCCAACAGGCCTTGGAGAATAGCATTGGATGTTGGTAAACTTAATCAAATAGAGGTTTTTAAGCAGCAGTTCAAGATGTGATCTCTTTACTAAAGCAAATCAAAACTGCTAATGGTACATTTTCCTCTTTATGCCTAGTTCAGAAGAATCTTAACTGCCCTTTCCATCCTGTAGGACACTCATGTTACCCACTTACATTGTTAATATCTTACTGAGAACACAGAGGAAAACAGACACTAGCAGCCCCCCTGAATGACTTAGGGAAAATGTGCAAATATTTGGAAAATGAATCTCAGGAAAACAGAGAAAAATTCCCAGGAACCCACTAATCTGAAGGTATGTCAAGACAATCTCCTTCCTGGTAAAGAAGGATCTTATGACCCTAAGAAAGCTGTATAGCAATGCATAAGCCTCTTCATTCTTTGTAGGTAACACTGCATTTTTATGCTGTCAAATTTTGGGGAGATGGGAACCAGAGAAGGAGTTTCCCAGGTGGCACTAGTGGTAAAGAACCTGCCTACCAATGCAGGAAACATAAGAGACACAGGTTCAATCCCTAGATCAGGAAGATCCCCTAGAATAGGAAATGGCAACCCATTCCAGTATTCTTGCCTGGAGAATCCCATGGACAGAGGAGCCTGGCGGGATACAATCCATAGTGTCACAAAGAGCCAGATACAACTGAAGCAGCTTAGCGTGAATTCTGGATATAGAACCAGAAAAGAGAAAGTTGCTTCCAGTTGCCGTTATGATTTGACATATGGGCAGGAATCCCTCAGAAGAAATGGAGTAGCCATAATGGTCAACCAAAGAGTCCGAAATGCAGTACTTGGATGCAATCTCAAAAACGACAGAATGATCTCTGTTCATCTCCAAGGCAAACCATTCAATATCACAGTTATCCAAGTCTATGCCCCAACCAGTAATGCTGAAGAAGCTGAAGTTGAATGGTTTTATGAAGACCTACAAGATCTTTTAGAACTAACACCCAAAAAAGATGTCCTTTTCATTATAAGGGACTGGAATGCTAAAGTAGGAAGTCAAGAAACACCTGGAGTCACAGGCAAATTTGGCCTTGGAATGCGGAATGAAGCAGGGCAAAGACTAATAGAGTTTTGCCAAGAAAATGCACTGGTCATAGCAAACACCCTCTTCCAACAACACAAGAGAAGACTCTACACGTGGACATCACCAGATGGTCAACACCGAAATCAGATTGATTATATTCTATGCAGCCAAAGATGGAGAAGCTCTATACAGTCAACAAAAACAAG
>SJYT01010573.1:0-66958 GCA_006410635.1 Cephalophus harveyi | reverse complement strand
TGAAGGGTATCTCCACACCACCGCCCTCCTGACCTTCAAAGTGGTATAGCTCCTCTAGGCCCTCCTGCGCCCGCACAGCCACAGCTCCTTGGACATTGGGTTGCTCCTCCCGGCCACCGCCCCTGGGCTCGGGTGCGGGGTGGCTTCTCTCGGCCGTCGCCCCTGACCTCGGATGTGGGGTGGCTCCTCTTGGCCTCCACCTCTGACCTCGGACGTGGAAGAAGTAAAGCTTCATGACACTGTGGTATTGGTACAAACATAAGCTATACACAGAGTCACCCCCAAGCAGCTTTCCAGGTTCAGCTAGGCAGAGTTTGGAGTCAAATAAGTTTGACCTAGAATTTCTAATTCTTCCAGTTGTTGTCCCTTTCAGTTCAGCTCAGTTCAGTTGCTCAGTCATGTCTGACTCTTTGTGACCCCATGGACTGTAGCACACCAGGCTTCTCTGCCCATCACCAATTCTCAGAGCTTACTCAAACTCATGTCCATCGTGTTGGTGATGCCATCCAACTATCANTGTTGTCCCTTTCAGTTCAGCTCAGTTCAGTTGCTCAGTCATGTCTGACTCTTTGTGACCCCATGGACTGTAGCACACCAGGCTTCTCTGCCCATCACCAATTCTCAGAGCTTACTCAAACTCATGTCCATCGTGTTGGTGATGCCATCCAACTATCACACCCTCTGTCGTCCCCTTCTCCTCCTGCCTTCAATCTTTCCCAGCATCAGGGTCTTTTCCAATGAGTCAGTTCTTCGCATCAAGTGGCCAAAGCACTGGAGTTTCAATTGCTGTGACTTTGAGCCAATCATTTTTCTAAAATATAAATTTAGGCCAATCATTTAATATCTCCAACCATGCATTTCATTTGTATATAGGGTTTGACAATAATTCAAATGTCATTATAAAAATTAAGTAATATATTTAAGGTGCATAGCATTTAACACAATGTCTGACACCCAACAAACCCCAGAAAATTTAAATGTAACTGTCAATGCATGTTAAACAGTTAGGAGAATATCTAGCCTGTGGTAAGCAATCAATGTTAACAGCAATCATTATATTAATATTAAAAAAGCCAACGTGGAAATAATGTTCGCCCAATGCTAAGCCTTTATTATTCACTCTCCAAAAAGGATTGTGCAGGAGTATTCAGGAGTGACACTAAAATTCTAGAGATAGGCAGACTTGTCCTCAGTCCTGAAGTGGGTAATTGCTCCAAATCTCCTGATTTTCTAAAAGACCTGGAGAGTGTAGAGGAAAAAAAAAAAAAGAACATTCCTCTCTGGTAGTTATTCCTGAAGTATGGGGACCATGTTGATAAAAACTAAAAATTGCAATTAGAGGAATTTCTTCACAGCACCTCTGGGTCCCATCACCCCTGTTTCACTACAAGAGTGTTTAGCCATTTTCAATCTGTGCCTCATTAGACAGTTAGCAGCAGGCGCTTCCTATAGAGATGTTTGGAAAACAAGCTTTGTGAGGAGCCAGGGGTGGGGTCCTCCCTCACCCTCCCGATCTTGTCCACTCTGTTCTACAGAGGCTGGGGGATGCTGGAGAGAGGCTTTGTGTCTCGCTGCTGAGCTGCCCGGCACAATTTCTTTCTCTCAGTTTTCACGTGCGCTCAAAGCTCGGGTTGTGTGGTTTAGTCGCTCAGTCATGTCCGAGTCTTTGCAACTCCAAGAACAGTGCCCTGCCAGGCTCCTTTGTCCTTGGGATTCTCCAGGCAAGAACACTGGAGTGGGGTGCCATTTCCTTCTCCTGGGGGATCTTCCCGACCCTGGAATCAAACCCGGGTCTCCTGCACTGCGGGTGTATTCCTTACCAACTGAGCCGCCAGGGAAGCCCCCAAGCATGGGAGATGTTGCCACTTTGTCTCATCATGGAATCCTCAGCTCTTGTGGAGTCCTTCCCTTTCCTGTAACCTGACTGGACACGCACGTGGTCTAAGAGGTCAAACGCTCCAGCCAAATGCAGCCACTTTATTCCTGGACATGAAAGACCTAGGAGAACCCCATGACTACCCATGTAGCCTTGGCACAGCCACTTCACCTCTGCACACCTCGGCGTACCTTTCTGGGAAATGGGAGGAAGGTGGGAGGGAGGCTCAGGAGGGAGGGGACATGGGTATACCTGTGGCTGATTCAAGTTGGCATATGGCAGAAACCAACACAGTGTTGTAAAGCAATTATCCTTCAATTAAAAATAAATAAATTTAATTTAAAAAATCATTTTCAGGCGAGAGCTGAGGATTGAATAAAATCTAGAGTGATCAGCTTTGCAGGTCTATCTCTTCCTATTTGACTTTGAGGAATTCCCTCAGCTAAAGGTCTACCCTCATCCATCCACTCCAGACTCTGGGATATTTCCCAATAGAAACCTTCCAGCCTCTCCTCAGGATCTTTGCTCAGTAAATGAAAATCCCCCCAAGATACACTCTTCCCTTCCAGATGTGCCCGTGGAAATAAAACACTGCTTTCTAGAGAGACTACAGCTCTGTCTTTTGACCCATTTAGAATGAACCTCATCAGGCTCTAGGGGCTCTCAATACGTGGTGATTCCCCTCTCCTGCTTCTGTCCTGCAACATCAGCAGGCAATTTTGATCGTCAGACGTGGGGTACACAGTGATGAAATGCTGCTACCATCCTACAGCTCACAAGTGAGCCATCTCAGTGAAGAACTTCCCAGCCAAACATGCCACCAGCCCTGAAGTTGGAAACCCCGCCCTTATACAGCGTGGTGTCCAAATCCTCAGCTTGTCCTTCAGACCCTCTGTGACCCAGGCTGGATACAACAGCCGCATTTTATACCTTGGGCCTTTCATATGTCATTTTTCCATCTTCTTAGTCTAAAGCCTGAAACATAAGGAATGTGTGAATTCCATGAAGACAGGGGTGTTTTTTGTGTTTTTTTTTTTTTCATTTTATCCACAGCTGTGTCCCCAGGTGCTTGATAAACAATTGCTGAATGAGTCGGTGAACAGAAAGGCAGCACCTGCCCCCAGGGTTTGCACAGACACTCTCCTCTGCCTGCGGTGTCTTCTCTTCTCCTTGAGCTAACAAAGCCCTCGTCATCATTCAACATCTAAGCTGGCCCCCTCTTCAAGATGTCCCTCCTTGCCCCAGATCCAGTGTCCCACCTCCTCCCCTGGACTGTTTGTACCTTTGACATCTGTCTGGCTTGTCTCATCACATTGTTCTGTAATTTATCTTCCTCCGCATTCCTCTTCTCTGCGTGATTACAAGAGCTTTCAAGGCAAGTCTCCTGTCTTAATTATTTGAATATCTCCATCACTGTTCACAGCACCTGACACCGAAGAGGTTCTTAGCAAAGATATTTTGAATGAATGAGTGAGCGCGCGATGACTAGAGGTGTGACAGGCATGGTGATAGGTGTGAAGCTGGAATGTGGGCGTCAATTCATCTAGGAGGCAGCAGAGGGTGAAACGTCCCTTCTCCACATGACTTAATGATTCTGCTCATCACCGGGAAGGATGCAGGGCCCTTGTGCAGGGTACCAACTGTTTCCTAGTAGCTATCATGGACATAAGCTGGGATTTGGGAGAACAGAGACAGCATGTTACATAGATTCACAAGAATAGGAGAAATTGAGAGCATGTATTAAGACAGATGCAAAGTGTAACTTGCACCACTCTGGGTAATTTACTTTTCATAGAGGAAATACCACACTTGCATGGAGGCAATGGAGGAGAATTGATGTTTTCAGGGTTAAAGCAGACACTCAGGGGACTGGTGGAGTAGATGAGGGTCAGGCAGTCACACTGCCTCCCTGCAATTGGTTACAATAAAGGTGAAACTCCACATGGGGCCAGGTGAGCTGAATGTCAAGGTGGCAGGGAAGGTGGAGGAGGAGAAAGAAGTCAGGGCAGGGAATCAGCCCAGGGGGAGGGTACACATTTACTGCTGGAAAATTCTCCCAGGGTTGAGCCTGGTGGGCATAGCAACTGTGCTCATCCCTCAGAATTTAAGGTGATTTTGCAGGAAAATGGAGTAACATGTGTTGTCCCAAACGGTTGCTTTTGGCCTGTTCACTGATGCTCAGAGTAAGGAAGAACAGACCTCGCACTGGTACAGGTCTAGAGCAAACGGGAAAGAGAGGGGCCCAAGAAAGGCAGTACAGAAAACTGCTGACTAAATTGCTAAGCAAATTCGGCAGTCTTAGTCGTCTTACTGGATAATCCCATAAATGCATCTTGTGAAATTGTTCAAGAAAACACGGCAGGCAGAGAAAGAAAATCGCCCCTTAATAGAGAAGAGTTATCTAAAATAAATCCAGAGAGTGTTCAACTTATGATGTGGGGCCGCCATATGTAAAGGCTCTTCTGTCCATGGGATTCTCCAGGCAAGATTTCTGGAGTGGGTTGCTATTTGCTTCTCCAGGGGATCTTTCCAATGCAGGGAATGAAGCTGGGTCTCCTGCACTGCAGGCAGATTCATTATTGTCTGAGACACCAGGGAAGTCCCCTGAATTCTCTAAGGGAAGAGACTTTGGGGGCAGTCAGATAGCTGCACAAACAATTCCATGAACCAATGAGAAAAAAGACACTTCTCTTAGGACTCTATGCTATTGTTATATTGTTCTGAGAGCACTCTCCTATGAGTGTAAGAAGCTCAATAAAGACAGTGTTTTAAGTCAAACCAAATATTTTTGGAAATTTTTACAGAGATAAATGTTGAGGTTTTAGCTCATTTAGCAGCAGTGTTTATTTGAATTTTTCAATTAGCAAAGTCCTTGATAGAATTACCTTCCCATTTTACATTTTACATCCATTGGTCTTAATTGCCCAAAACATTTTTGCTATGGTATATTTAAATTTGGGGCTTCCCTGGTGGCTCAGACAGTAAAGAATCTGTCTGCAATGCAGAAGACCCAAGTTCGATCCCTGGGTCAGGAAGATCCCCTGGAGAAGGGAATGGCTACCTACACCAATATTCTTGCCTGGAGAATTCCATGGACAGAGGAGCTTAGCAGGCTTAAAATCTATATCAACATATGAGAAATGAAGGATTTCACATTAAAGTTCATATTTATCTTTTCAATTAAAATAATCCTGACGATCTGGCCATTTGGAACCTTCTCTTCCTCATAGTGTGTTTGGATGGATCTGCCCCCTGCCAGTCCCCTTGTTGCCTTCCATCATGATTTAACAAGATTTATTACTCCTTGGAAGAAAAGTTATGTCCAACCTAGATAGCATTTTCAAAAGCAGAGACATTACTTTGCCGACTAAGGTCCATCTAGTCAAGGCTATGGTTTTTCCTGTGGTCATGTATGGATGTGAAAGTTGGACTGTGAAGAAGGCTGAGCACCAAAGAATTGATGCTTTTGAACTGTGGTGTTGGAGAAGACTCTTGAGAGTCCCTTGGACTGCAAGGAGATCCAACCAGTCCATTCTGAAGGAGATCGGCCCTGGGATTTCTTTGGAAGGAATGATGCTAAAGCTGAAACTCCAGTACTTTGGCCACCTCATGCGAAGAGTTGACTCATTGGAAAAGACTCATGCTGGGAGGGATTGGGGGCAGGAGGAGAAGGGGACGACCGAGGATGAGATGGCTGGATGGCATCACGGACTCGATGGACGTGAGTCTGAGTGAACTCCAAGAGATGGTGATGAACAGGGAGGCCTGGCGTGCTATGATTCGTGGGGTCGCAGAGTCGGACACGACTGAACGACTGAACTGAACTGAATAAATGTTTTTATTGAAACATAGTTGAGTTACAATACTGTGTTTGTTTCAGGCATTTAGAATCTTCTCCATTATGAATTCTGGGAGGGTCTCGAGGATTCTGGCTGCGCCTCACCCTGCTCCCCATGGCCTTACCCCTATATTTGCCCAGTTCGCTCTGATGGATATTTTGTTTCCCCAGGTCACACTGTTCCAATGGTCTCTGAGTCCAGTGAAGCCCAAATATGGTCCCCACTCACAGACCCTGCACAACAGCTCCTGCCCATCCAGAAGGGATCTCCAGACACCAATTGGTTTGATCGTTACCTTGGTCCTTAGTTAATAGGACCATCAGAGAGTTTGAATAGAGAGCTCTTTATCATCTGTACCTTACAATATTCTGTGGGGTACTTCGATGCTTACAATTGTAGGACACCAGAAAAGGCACGGATACCATCCCTGTGTGTGTGTGTCAAGGCTACCACAACCACAGAGGCTAGCGCAGGGCTGACATCATGTTTTGTGAAATGATTGAATGACTTAACGGCTACTGTTTATTGAATACATACTATTTACCAGCTACTTTTCATGTATTTTCTCAACCAACTGTCACCGCAGTCTAGTGGTATGGGTGGGTGTCTTAGTCTCCAAAGTTGACATGAGACCCATGAAGCTTAGAGACGTAAATCATTTATTTGAGATCTCACAGTTGAATTTCAAAAACTGTCTGACTCCAGAGCACTTTAGATGAACGGATAATCAAATGAATAAAGGCATCAGTGATGGAAGGAACGACTCTATGAGAACGCTAGTTATCAGGCTTGTGTCTCATATCAGAGTCTGACACAGTGATTCTCAATCCAGGTTGCCCACTGGATCAACCGTGGAGATTTAAAACCACTTATGACCTGGGCTCCACCCCCAGAGACTCTGGTTGAACTGGGGACAAGAGTGGGCATTAGGATTTTTTTTTTTTAAGCTCTGAAATGATATTTACATATACTCAGGTAAGTTAGGGAAAAGGACATTATTCACCAGGCCTGGTTACATGATGGAGGAGATAAAGCTCATATTGGCTATTTCTGGAAGTCAAGTATGTGTATTTTTAAGAATCACATAGAATGATTCTTATCATCCAGCAAGTTTGAGCACCACTGTAGTAAAACTGAGGCAGCTGATAATGTGTCTCCTGTCCAAGGATAAGGATTATGCCTGGACATAGAAATTGGCCTGATTTTGCAAGGGAATCAGAGGCAATAAGAGCTCATTGGCCCCACCTAGTGTCGGAGAAGGCAATGGCACCCCACTCCAGTACTCGCCTGGAAAATCCCATGGATGCCGGAGCCTGGTGGGCTGCAGTCCATGGGGCCACTGAGAGTCAGACACGACTGAGCGACTTCACTTTCACTCTTCACTTTCATGCATTGGAGAAGGAAATGGCAACCCACTCCAGTGTTCTTGCCTTGAGAATCCCAGGGACGGGGGAGCCTGGTGGGCTGCTATCTATGGAGTCTCACAGAGTTGGACATGACTGAAGCAACTTAGCAGTGATGGACAAGAGAGACCCACCAGATAGAGTGAAGTAGATGGCCAGTAATTTGGTGCTCTTCAAACTGACCATCCTTAAGTGTTCTTTAACATTTATTTCATAGGGGTTTAGAGTGATTGATTTGCTACTAATGTAGATATAGGTACATGAATGTGTTTCCTTGGTTTTTATTTTATTTTTTAATAACATTTTATTGCTGTGGCAGCATTTTGTAAGAAGAAAATCGTTTAATAGAGAAATGTTAGGTTTTTGTTTTGAAATTCATTTGTATTCCTCTCTAACTTTGGCAGAATAATATAGTCAAATTATATTAGGCAATTTTATTTTGTGGGTACTGAGAACTACTTATGTGATATCCCTAAATAGAGATGAAAAAGATGACCATATACTGTTAAAGGCATCGTGCTAGGTCCTTTAAAGGACCAAAAAAAAAAAAAAAAAAAATGAGAAGAAAAAGCAGTGAACTCTTCCCTCTAGTGGGGAAAATAGTACATGCAGGGACTCAGAAACTGCACATTGTAAAATCTCAGGAATAAGACTGGTTTAGAGCCATCATGGGGCTTCCCTGGTAGCTCAGCTGGTAAAGAATCCGCCTGCAATGCAGGAGACCTGGGTTCAATCCCTGGGTCGGGAAGATCTCCTGGAGGAGGGCATGGCAACCCACTCCAGTATTCTTGCCTGGAGAATCCCAAGCACAGAGGAGCCTGGCGGGCTACAGTCCTTAGAGTTGCAGAATCGGACACGACTGAAGCAACTTAGCACAGGACCACCACATTCATTAAGAAAGTAAGGAGAGGGCTTAGCCTCACCTCAGGTATCTCAGAGGGATTAGTGTAGGTCGGCTTTGTGCTGTGTACTGACCTAAATGCCCTGGATAGGGATGAGCAAAATAGACAAGAAAGATCCTGGCTTTCATAAAAGGTATATTCTAGCTTAGTTTTAAATTATCCATACTAAAAAATCAGCAAAGACCTGAACAGACATTCTTCCATAGAAGGTATAGGCCCACAGACGCATGAAAAGGTGTTCAACATCACTAAACATCAGGGGAAGGCAAATTGAAACCTCAGTGAGGTATCTCCTCACATTGTTAGAATTTTTGTTGTCGTTCAGTCGCTCAGTCGTGTCTGACTCTGTGACCCATGGACTGCAGCACACTAGGCTTCCCTGTCCTTCACCATCTCCTGGAGTTTGCTCACACTCATGTCTGGCTACTATCAAAATGACAAGAGATAAGTGTTGGTGAGGATGTAGAGAAAAGGGAACCTCTGTGCACTGTGGGTGGGGACGTAAACAGGTGAAACCACTCTGGAGAACAGTATAGAGCTTCCTCAAAGATTAGAAATAGAACTACCATGTGATTCAGCAATTCAAACTTCTGGGTATAAAAAAAAAAATCTCAAGGAGATATCTGAAGTCATTCATTGCAGCATTGATCACAATAGTCAAGATATGGAGACAAACTAAGTGCTCCTTAAATGAATGAATGGATAATATATATGTAAAATGGAACATTTTTCAACCTTTACAAAAAGGGAAATCCTGTCACCTGAAGCAACATGGATGAAAGTGGAGGGCATTATGCTGAGTGAAATAAACCAGACAGAGAAAAAAATTTCTTCATGCTAGCTAGCACTTACATGTGGAATCTAGAAAAAATGTTGCATCAGTAGAAACAGAGAATTAAAAAGTGATTGTCGGGTGTTGAGAGGTGAGGGAAATAGGAAGAGTCTGGTAAAAGGATACAAACTTGCAGTTACAGGAATGGCAAGGTTTGAGGATCTAATGTGAACTTGAAAGTTCTCACCCTAAAAAGAAATGAATATGTGAGGTGATGAATGTGATCATTAACTAGATGGAGAAGGACCCTTTCACAGTGCATTTGCACATCACGTCGTCATGTCGTCCTCTGTAAATACCGTCCGCCCCAACGAGGTGCTCCCCAACAAGACAGCCACCACAGTGAGAAGTCAGGGCCCCTCAATTAGAGCGCAGACCCTGCTCACCGCAACTAGAGAACAGTCTATGCAGCAACGAAGACCCAGTGCAGTCAAATAAATGCAACTATTTAAAAATGTAAAATTTCTTATAATTGCATTTGCCATCTGGGTGAATGGATAATGGTGAACAGTTCAAAGCCCCATGATCAGTGCTCTGCACTAGATCTAGGGCTTTAATAATAAGCAAGAGACAGTGCTTATAGATGGCTGGAATAGGTCAGGTTTTACAAGACATTTAACCTTTGTCCCAAGAACAATGGAACTCACTGTAATGTCACAAACTGAAGGCAACATATCATATTTACATTTTTAAAGACGAATTTGTGAAGTGGGAGTTTTGCAAATGTAAGGGGTGAATTTTTCCCTCCATGAGGTCCCAAGCCCAAAGTCTATGAATTCCACTGCCTCACTTCTGATTATCATCCTTGAGACCAGTGGATCAGCCACCATGAGCCTTGTCATTGAGAGTGACTGTGGAAAGAGTGTGAAAAAAAAAGAAAAAAAAAAAAAAAAACACACATGGCCAAAAGCCTTTTCCATTTATTATATTGGAAAATTCAATTTAATTTATTGAAAAGTATATTACTGGCAGGAGTAATAATGATATGAATTCAAAAGGCAAATATTAACACTCAACCTACAAGCCCAGGACTTAATGAGAACTCATCCAACATCTGGTCTCCCATTAAAAGGACTCAGAGGGCCCCTGTGATTTATATCTGAGTAAAAGTCACTCTCCGTCTCTCAGAAATTCATTTTTTTAAGGGACAAGATAGAGAAAAGAAACTTGGTGCAGAAAGTGTTAAAAAAGCAGCCTGAGACCTGACTGGGGTGACCCCCTGGTGGAGAAGCAGCTGTAACAGGCCGAACTCCAGGCTCAGACGGTGTCAGTAAACCCCCCACAGAGACAGCGGGACACATTCGACAGTATAGCCAGGGTGGGGCAGGGTCACAGCTTCTAGAGGGCAGCAGGCAAAGACCTGGGCCCTAGAGCAGTTTAGCTGCCTCCTTCTGAGTCTCAGTTTCCTCATTTGTAAAATAGGTGCTTGAACCCATGATTTTTAAGGGACGTCCCCATTCTAAAAATGCCAACGCCTCTCTGTCATAAGGAAAGAAGGGACTGGTTCCAGGGTGGGCAAGAATACTAGGTCCTGGGAAAAGCTTGGCCGCTTCTTTGCGTTTTTTGAAAACTCTGGGCAATAGATACTTCGGTCTGTGGCCAAGCCATTCTCCTCCCTACACACTGACAAATGTCAGAGCCTTTCATGAACTCTTGGAATAAACAAATTCATTTAACATACAAACAGGAGGGGCCAGAAAAAGTGCAAAGAGGGAAAATGATGCTAGAAGTATTCTGCTGTAAGTTTTGAAGAGCAGGAACTCTGGACCCCAGCTCCCCAAGTGAATCCCTTGGGCTCTATCCTTTTTGACAGCTTCTGGCTACTGTTTGCAAATGAGGAGCAGGAACTCTAGAAAGGTCGATCCCTGTTTTATTCTTATTCACATATTCCTCTGAGAAGAATACAATCTGACAGGGGAAAAAAAATCAAACCCTCAACAATAGGAGAAGGCATCAATAATACTATTAACTATTAGCCGTGAGAATCTTCAGCGGGCCAGCCCGACAGGAGCTACACTGACGGGCGATTTCTACTGGAAGTGGGCGGTGGGCGTGAACTCATGGCAAAGGGCTTTTCCATGTAGCAGGAAACAACGGGTTCTTTTTCCCATGGTGTGCTCCTTCTTTTAAGAAATGAAAAAAAATCTGTTATTTGTCCTTGTGATTTCTAGCAAAAAAAAAAATGGCAACAACAACAACAAAAAAAAAAACACCTCTTTTTGGAGAGAAGGAAATTATCCACTTAAAATACTTAGAACACTTAATCCCAGTAGGTGACTTAAATATCTTAATTCTGTTTCTCTCAGAATATTGATCATCCAGACACTTTCAGCCAAGCCACCACCCAGAGTCCTAGAGTTCACTCCTCCAGAAGCATTCTGAGTGAGCAGCTCTGATGGTTAAACTGTCCAAGTACACAGGGTATGCTGGGCACCCGGATGAAGACTTGGGTGTCCCCTCTCACTGAAGGACATGGCCCACGTCCTGACCTGACCCTCCTAAAGGCCAGTCGGAATCTCCTCACTGCTCTGTTCAACCACCCCAAGACACCATGTACCCTTTTTGCCATGTGAGTAACAGAAATAACTTCCACCTGCCAGACGTCCTCTGACCAAACATAGAAATAACCCCTTCAGCCCTAAGTGCGTTCCTAGAGATAGGCTAATGTACATTTCATAAACACAAAGTCCTGGCCAAAGAAAGTCAAAGGATTTTTTTTATTATGATTGTTGTTATCACTGATACACATCACGAGCTACACAAAATGCTGACCAAAAAGCAAATGTAGAAAAATAGTAGAATTATATTGGTTCTGATGACTTTGTTATTCCCATCACCGTAATTTTACAATTTCCAAGGATTTTTGGGACATTATAATTATTGTATACATTGTCATCAGAATAAATATGCATTAGGAATTCACAGTGGCATCAAGCTATACATTCAGGTTCTATTTTCAGAGAAAGGGACCATGCTGAAGACCCTGCCTCTATTTACCTTCTACAACATAGGAGGTCACATTTGAAAACTAAATTAGAACATAATAAAACAAAATGAATTCCAGAGCCCTGCGTTATATGATGGATAAACAAAAAGCCACAGGCTGGTTCTCCTGGTTAAGCTAGAGTGTGATAATGTTTATGGACACAATCAGTGGACCATTTATTTATTTGATAATCTGTTCCACCTATTAAGGGGCTTCCCTGGTGGCTCAGATGTTAAAGAATCTGCCTGCAAGGCAGGATACCCGGGTTTGATCCCTGGATTGGGACGAACCCCTGGCAAAGGGAATGGCAACCCACTCCAGTATTCCTGCCTGGAGAATCCCATGACAGAGGAGCCCAGCATGCTGCATTCCATGGGATCACAGTCAGACAAGACAGGGGAACTAACCTTTCACTTTTCACACTTTCACCTATTAACTTGGAGAAAAAAAAAAAAAGTAGAATAAACAGTTTAGCCACAGAGCATCCAGAGACTTTGTACTACAGACTGATAAGATGCCATTCAGGAGGTGGTGCTTCTAGGCAGACTGAGCTGTAACCAGCACCGCTGAACATCTCCTTTGACAAATTTCCTGACTTGACACTGACCTGGGGATGGTGTCAGTGTCAGCAAGGAAGCTTTGAGGTCCTGCATGAGAGGCACGGCTTATACCACTACGGCATCTCCCCTGGGCTAGTTTCCTCCTTCCAGACCCTGGTAGGATGCTGGCATCCTGGTAGAAGCAGTTTGGCTTGTTCTAAGAGATGCTGAGGTGGCGATGCTCTTGGTGTTTCTCATCTGCTCTTTTTCCTTATTACTCTAAGTAGACATTCTTCTGTGTGTGGGGGTCTCCTCTCCTCCCCTCAGATTATAAACTTTTGTATGGCAGGGTCTCATCTGATGAATTTCTGTAGCCACCTGTAGCTAGCATAGAACTCAGCAGAGACTAAATAAACACTGTTTAAAAAGAAATGCAGTCAAGTGTAAGCTCTGGGAATATTAGGAATGAAGGGAAAATCAGATTTTGATTTTGTTACATACGAGTAAGACAGTTCATGGGACAGAATGGGATGCTTCCTTTAAAAAAAAAACAGTTTAAAACAAGCAAAAGATAGTAATATATGCATAGGTTATCAGGGTTATTATTAAATTCAGTATTTGGATTATTATTAAACTTCCTTGGAGTAAGAAGGATGGAGCAGGATATTTTGCCATATGCAGTAAGCTTAACCTTGACTAAAGGACATTTAGCCCAAGTGCTAAAAATCTTTTTTGTTTGATGCAATAAAAAGATTCTGAGTGACATTTACAGAATTAACACTTCTGAACACCTTAAATTTGATGTAATATTGTTCTTAGTTGGGTGTCAGGTTTCAGCCCTTCCTCTCAACTTAACCATGGCTTACATTATACCCTGAGCAGGAAAATAGTTTTACTACTTAGATCATCCAGTTATTCATAGAACTGAGCTGGAAAACTCCAGCTTGGAGGCTCTTGGAATCATAACGGAATGTTCTAACTTCTGGAAGTTTGAGTCTTCAAGTTTCAAACAGGGTGATCTCCCTCACACCATCAAGTATGAATGTAAAAAAGTGTGGAGTTATTTTTCATAAAGAAAATTCCTCAGAGCTAACATTTGCTATAAAATATTTCTGAGCCATCCCCTCAGCGCTTACTCTGCTCACGTACTGTTCCTCTCTGCTTACCCCTTTCTCATCCAGATGCCCCTCCAACCCCCACAGCAACCTTTCAAAGTAGACACGTGGAAATCTGTTTTATAGCTGAGGGCACTAGCCCGCTGGCATGAAAGGACACCCCAGAGATACAGTGGTTCTTCCCATTACAGGAAACTGCCTCAGTGAGATCTTCTCAGACACAACTACTTTCCTCTTGCAAATCCAGAAGCCTAGAGGGCAAACAGGAACCAAGGTCAAACTTTCTTTACGGGAATCCGTTGCTGTGTGTTGGATAAGGTGCTAGAGAAGAAAATGCAAGCTTTCAAAGAACTGGCCCTGTCCATAACTTCCTTACTGAACCCTGACTCTGTAATGGGAAACACTGGCAAATTAGACATGACTCCTGCTCTGCGGAGTATGTATGGAGGAGAACCACCAGAACACAGGAAGGGGATGAGAGTGGGTTCCTGGAAACATGAGTAAAATGAGCTCTGATGGTAAGACATCATGCTGAAGCAGGAACCTACAAGCCAGGAGCCACTGGGTCCAGCTTCACAACCAACGGACAAGGAATTGATTCCCACAAGAAAATGAGGAACCCTTCCAATGCAGGAAAAGCAGAAAGAGACAGGAGGTGTAGATGGAAGGGTATGGTCTGGGCAGTTACGGAGTGCATTGTGGTCTAGGGGAAAGTGGTTTCAAGCCAGTAGGAGAAAGAAAAACTTGAGACACAGTGATTGGGAAAGACAGATGATTAATCAAGAGCCAAAAGGCCAGCTAGTCACCCCATTATGCTTATGGACAGTGCTTTATAAAACCACCCTTATCACTGAATTATGTTTTCCTTTGCCATCTCATTTATCAGTTATGTAGGTGCCTTGAACAGGAATATATTATGAGAGAAAGCTCATATGGTTACGGTTTAGGATTTGAAGAATCCTAGCATTGATTTTTAACAGATATATGACTTTTGTGATCTATTAACGTCTCTGAGTTGGATGCGTTCAATAGAATGAAGGATAACAGGGAAGCTCAGGGCTCGAATCTTGATTCCACTATGGCTAAGTTGCGCGACCTTAGTCAAGTTACCCGACTTCTCCCAATACCATCTGCATGCTGTATGAGTTTTAAAGATTAGGTGGACTCATAGATGCACATGACCTAGCAAACCAAAGTGGAATGCTGCGTGTTATTTCCATTCCTTTGCTCCTTCACATGTTAAAAAGAAGATAAATGAGAGCCCGGATTTGTTTTACCTCTAGAGGTCTCTGAATCCGTGTTAAGTCATGAAGTTTCAGGTCTGAGGATCGTGCCTTGCAGTCATACAATCATAACCACATCTATGAAATGAAGACACACACAAGTGGAGACACTTGATAATTTAGTTGTGAAAAGATCAACTGTAGGGCTATGACCTGGCTTAGATATAAACAGAGCGTGACCCACACGGCCATATATTTACACCTGTTCTAAGCGTACTTGTATACATTAAGGCCATTCCTTTGTGTGAGAGAAGGCACTGGAGCCTTTTTCCCTAAAATTAAAACTGGTTTTTAGAATTTGATCCACTGAATAGTAAGGTGTGTTGTTGCCATTCAACATAAAACAAGCACTGGGAGAAGTTCAGCTTTTTTCGAGACTTTCCACAGTGTTCTCTATTGCAATATCTCTAGCATTATGTTTAACGGTAAAGAGGTACTTTGGGATAAAAAGCTTTGAAAAAAAATCAAAAGGGAAAGGGACATAAAAAGATTTGGGAAGGCACCTTGAAGGTTTAGAAAAGTCTTGGTGGGGCAGTCCTTTATCTGAAAGAAACATGCAGGCAGGCATGCATGTACTACTGCCTGTAACTTCAAAAGAGTGCATTTCGACATACATGGATGAAGATGCACGTGGTTAGTGGAGGTTGGGAGAACAAAGCTCAGATGCTAAATATCAGGTAGAGTCTGAATGAAACAACACCTCGGTCCTCTTCCAGTTCTGAGATTTCAAGGTTGTAATTTAAAAACTACCAGTTAAAAATAAAACATGAAGTCTGATGGCTGATCCAGATCCTTTTAGTGTTTAGAATTACACGATGTATCTTAATAGCTCTACAGCCTAGGACGACAGCCAACACAAAAGAGATTTATAATAAAACACGGAAAGAATAAGTGAATGAAAAAAAAAAAAAAAGGAAAAATGGATCCAGATTTTAGCACATGGTGTTTGGCTCTATAAATTAGAAAACAACATTCATCCTTCCTAAGGATATTGAGACGGACTCCCTGGAAGAACGGCATAAGACAACACCATTCCTCAATGTGTTCCGTACCATGACCTCACTTTCTTTTTATTCAACTTGGGCAACTGCACATGGCAGCCTGGTTATTGCCAGTGCTTAGCAGTAAATTCTGTGAAATCAAAGCAACAAAAGTGTTAATTGCTCAGTTGTGTCCAACTCCTTGCAAGCCCATGGACTATAGCCCACCAGGCTCCTCTGTCCATGGAATTCTCCAGGAAAGAATACTGGAGTGGGTAGCCATTCCATTCTCCAGGGGATCTCATCAAAGCAAAGAGCATGGCCAAAAAGAAAAAAAAAACACTTGTCAGTTACATTTGAAAGTGAAAGTCACTCAGTTGTGTCCCGCTCTTTGCGACCCCATGGACTATATAGTCCCTGGAATTCTCCAAGCCAGAACACTGAAGTGGGTAGCCCTTCCCTTCTCCAGGGGATCTTCCCAACCCGAGAATCAAACCCAGGTCTCCCTCATTCCAGGCGGATCCTTAACCAGCTGAGCCACCAGAGAAGCCCTCAATTGGGGGCTTGTAAATACCTAAGAATAGCCTTCCTGGTGGCTCAATGGAAAAGAATTCGCCTACCAGTGCAAGAGACACAGGTTCATTACCTGGGAAGGAAAGACCCCCAGGAGAAGGAAATGGTAGCCTACTCCAGTATTCTTGCCTGGGAAATCCTATGGACAGAGGAGCCTGGTGAGCCACAGTTCATGGGGTTGCAAAAGAGATGGACATGACTTAGCAACTAAACAGCAGCATACAGCAAAATACCTAAGATACTGCTTTCAGTTCAATAATTCTGGAGAGAGATGTGATTACAGGTGTGAACTCTGGTTTCTCATGGGACCCTCCTTACTGAGCAGAAATTTCCCTACTAGTGTTAATGATGGAAATTTTTTCCTGATATAAGAAGACAATCCCCCATGGTGGCTAACTTCCTACACTTCCTTTCTTGTACCAAAACTGACTCTATCTGCCTGTCCAGTGTAACAAAGGCTCTCAGCTCTCTCTCATATGAAACCTCTTACTTACCCTGTTCACTCCCTGAGGGTCCCCACAACCCACTCTCCACCCAGCCAACTCTTCTTCAGCCTGGCATCTGGGTATAGACACGGAATCTTCCACGAGGCCCTTTCTGATCACACGCCACCCTACATCCACAGGGTCCTTCCTCTAAGCTGCCATCAGATCCCTGCCGCTTCCCTGGGGCCCACCTGCTCTAACTTTCCATCTGATTGGCCATATTCCTTGCTAAACTATGAACTACTAAATCTTACCAATACATTCCCGGCACAAAGTAAGCCCTCGAGATGTGTTTGTTGAATGAATGATTGAATAAATGAATTGATGAATGCGTGCACTTGGTGGTAACAGGCTGTGCAAGGTCACTATCACCCTTTTCAGGTCTCACTTTGAAAGCCCCATTCTTATTCTCCAGGCAATGAAGACTAGACTTCTAGAATCCCCTTGATCCTGCCTGTGTCTCATCAAAGCCCTCATCATACCATGCTTTGCTAACAAGGCTGGATCTTCCTTGCATTCTCTGAGGACACACTCTGCATTTTCGCTCTGTGCTCCCACCTGGCACAGGTGGAAGTTACTCAGTGAATACCTGTGGACTCCAGAAACCAATAGGAATCCATTCTTGCCCCACCTGCTCCCTGTGTACACAGCACTCCAGCTGATTTCAACCTGCCATGGAGATATTACTTTTGCCCCAAGGTGACTTTAGCTTCACATTTGTTTTTCTGGGTGTATCTGGCTCATGAACAACAAATTCAATTCATCTCAGTATTAGTCATTTTTGCTTCTAAACTAGTTCTGAGAAATTTAACAAATCATAAAGACAAAAACAAAAATTCTGTTGAGAATGAAGACATACTATTATTATCTTGGCAGGCATTTTGTTGTAATTTTATAGTCAATAATAGAATGTCCCTGTTTTACATCATATGTATATTTATGTGTGTGTATATATATATATTATATGTCTATACTTCGATAGAAAGAGACATAAAAAAGCCTTTCAAATGAGGCATGACACGCAACACTGGACGCTCTTATTTACAATATAGAGATGTATACTTTCTACACAATTATAATAGATGCTCAGAGGCCAGAGAGGGTTTACAAAGACAGCAGAGCACCCCTATAAAAAAAGAGGTGCACCACACAGCTGGATGTTTATTGCCATTAGTTCTATGTCCAGACAGCATATTGAAGTTAAAAATGGCATCTGGTTATTGGAAAAGACGATGGTCATTGATTCACCCTGGCTTCATAGCTGCTGGCTGCATGGTCTTTCAAATGACCAGGGGATGACAAACTTTGCTGATGGGCACAGGAAAATCAAACGTGAAATGCTCCTCATTTGGCCCAAAAGGAGAAGATGCTATAAACCATGGTCCTGCCCTGCACTTGGGCACTTGTAAGGAACTGCAAGTTCATAGGCTGTGCTGTGGGAACCACACCCGCTCTGGGTCATACAGCAGACTGGTCATGTTCATAAGTAACCAGAGTCTACGCCCATCAAGAGCTTGGAAAAATACCCAGTGGGAGAGTGACCCAAGGCATTACTTATCCTATACATGTTAAGACTAAGATACAATGAGATTTCGAAGAAGACCCACAGAGACCCTAAATCTCTTGTGTGGGAGGTTTTCGCAACTTCCTCTCCAGCTCTTTCTTTCTGTAGAAATGCCTCAGTCTGCTCTCCTGCAAAGTTGCCTACCTGGACTTGATTGCCATGGTCTACTATGTTCTCAAAGTCACACTGTTAATACCTGAGGAACTGAAAGTCTCAGCTGAGAATTCCTTGGCTTACTACCATGGCATCACTAAGGTTATCATCCAGGTGTTGGGACCAGGAGTCTGGTTCCAGACGAGTTTCCACAGTTTCAGAAGCAACTTTTGCAGAAGTGGGAGGAGCTTCTGTCTGCAGAAGATGTCTCCTGTGTTAATGATCCCTATGGTCCTTGTTCATGTGTTCCTTCATTACAACTAAATGATCCTGCAGGCTTCTGTTAGCCCATAGCACATACTCAGTCTTTGGGAACGTATTAAACACTCCCCATAATTTTTCAAAAGTCCCCTTAAGTCACTTACCAATAACAATCTGAGTCCCCAACCTGGCTGTTGTTCTCTCTGATCTCACATTTGTCCTGTTGTCTCGTGTGTGTGTGTGTCTATGTGTGTGTGAGTGTGTGTGAATCAATGGTAACCTTCCCTAGCCCTTTATTTTCCTAAGGCAAGAAGACATTTCTAGTGAAAGATAACCAGCACCCTTCTCAGAGCCCCCCTGAGGTTATAAATCCAGCACTCCTCCATTGAGATGTCTTTCCCCTTCCATGGAGAGGAGAAGCAGCTGGCCATGTGAATGGTTTTAATTTTTTTGTGAGTGCATCAAATGCATTTCTTTGGACGTGTATCAGCAGGAGCTTCACCAGGTGTGTGTTCATTTAAGGGCCACCTTCTACTAGGTTTAGACTCAGTCTGTTTTCCCTACTACAGACAGAGATGTCAGCAATCACAAAAAATAATGTGTGAACCAGTGTTATGCATAGAAAAAGTCTGGAGGAGTAGTTGGAGCAGCCAGTTCACCAGTTAACTTTTTCTCTCCAACAAACTTGCATTTACCGATAGCATCACTCTGAACCTCAAATCACCCCACCGGCTGTTGTTAAGAAATAAAAGCAGAGTTTATGAAGCATTCCTTTGTCCCTTGTTGAGAAAAAATGAGGAGGACATAAGAATATGGGTTCACACGGTCTTGAACAAGTGGCACATTTGAATCAATTAAGGATTATATTTACACAAATATGTTCCACTTCTGCACAGAGGTTAACCTGAGTTCGGAAATGCTTGAGTGCATCAAAAATGATAAAGCTATGAACTAGTCACATACCCAACAAACCTAGTTAACTTGGAGCCATCTCTCTGTGAGTCAGTGAGAGTTAAGAAGGTGGGCTCACCAACTCCAAGGATTCTGTTTCTTTATTTTCTCCAAATTTTGCTAGAAAGCTTCTTGAATGAGACTCCAGGTGGCTAGACAGGTTTGGGCAAAGTCTGTTGTCTTTGACACTATCGATTCAGCTTTCCCAAACTCTCCGAAAAGGGAAGCACCTCGAATGTCCGGTCCCACCCCACCCTCTACCCCTCAGCGCCTTCCTCTCTGAGCTCAACCCTGGAATGACAGAGGTCTGTAAAAGGATGTCTCAGCCAGAGCTCTCATGGATCTTAAATGTTTCTGGCGAGCTTCCCAAGGCCCGCGCGCTCAAAGCCACTACTTGAAGTAGTTGAGTCCCGTCACCAAGAAGAACTTCTCCAGGAAGAGCTCGGAGTCCAACACAGCGATGTGAGCTGCTCGGCCAATCAGGGTGTTGGCAGTGTTGGGCAAGGCGTGGAACACATTGTGTCTGATCAAAGTGCAGTCCTTGGCATCCACCAGAGGGCGGAGAAGGTTGTTGATCATTTCCGCATAAACAGGGCCTGGGAGGAGGGAAGATGGATGAGACGTGGGGGCAAAAGTTCAGCAGTGGAATCTACAGAAAAACACCTTGTGTGTTGGGCTCCTAGTCCTTGGCAGAATATCTGATGCGCCCTACTAGGCAGAGTTACCTTCATCATGATTTCCTTTTGCTTTTCAAATCAGAAAGTCACGAAAATGAAGAAGAAGGAAGAGGAAAGAAGAAGGAGAAGGGGGCGGGGAGAAGAAAAAGAAGAGGGAGATGGAGGAGAAACGGGAAAGGAAGGAGAAAAAGGAGAAAAAAGGAAAGGAAATGGGGCTTACCTGTGTGTCTGTCTCTGAGGGCGGTTTTACACATCTCGATCCTGGCTGAATGAAAGGGCACGTAGCGGTCTTGGGGAGAAGCAACCAGCACAACATTTTTAAAATACTGCAGACCTGCAATAAGCCGGGTGGGTGCTGTTTTGCTCAGTCAGTTTCTGAGCCTCTGCTTTGCACATATTTCACAAACTTGCCCGGGAGAAAGGAAAAGTGGGAAGACACCAGACACAGCAGTGGAGTCACTGAATGAGGGTCTTTGGGTCTGGGAGGGGGAAAGAGGCTCTGTAAGTTAGGGGGGAGGGGACGGCTTCGACTTCATCAGCCGCAGAAACTAAGGAGCTCACGACCCCGAGCAGTGGAAGATAAATAACGGGTAAGTGACAAAAATGCCTTTCTGGGCTGGGAACAGTAAGGAGTCCGTAAGGAAGTAAATCTAGTATTTTGCCACTCCTCCTCCCCAACCCCATGGTTCCCTGCATTCCAGCCCCAGTAGCGTCACCTGCTGGAGGAAAACAGCCTCTGACCTCACTGCTTTGCAGGTCACCTCACCTCCTTGAATCAGCCTGCTCTGAGGCAGAGGGATGTCCCAGTTGAACCATCACAGCCTATTCTTTCAGTCCCCGAGCTTACCAGGGATATCCCAGCACTGTGATGCTCTATCCAGGTCCCCGATTGGACTGCTTTCAGCCCAGGGACTCTGTGGGGGATGCCTCCAATGAAATGAGCCTTTTCATCCCAGATATCAGCCCAAGACCACAAGCTGGGGTTGGCCGACTCTCAGTGATCTGCAGGGGGCAGATACCAGACCTCCTCCCTCTGCAGGATAACTGTGGAGGGGCCACGTTGTGATCCAACTACTCCTCTGCCCAAGCCTGCTTCCCTCCCTTCCCCATGGGGGTGTCGCTCTCATGGTAGCACACAGAGACAGACATGGGTAAGGAACCTGTCCAAGGTTATCAAGCCCTGGAACTTGTCCAGGGCTACGCCAGGCTCACATCCAGGGAGGCAGAGATAGCATCAGAGTCAGTGTTCTGACACTAATAGAAGATTGTGACCCATGGGACAGACCCTGGGCCAGGCTAGCTTGCTGGGCAGGACTCAGTGGGACAACTGGTCAACCTCTCTGCTCCCTCAGTGACATGAGGTCACTGCTATGCTCTGCTCACTCCCTTGGCAGGTAGAGTTTTCAACACCTGTATGTGCTTACTCATTGCAAGGGTGGGTGAAGGTGTGATCTTAGGCACCCCCATGTCCCCCTGCCCTGTCAACAGAAATGGACAGTGTCTACCTGCCCTTTTGGTAGGGGAATCTGTACCTGGGTAAAGGAGCTGTTGGTTGGCACACAGACCTGGGGACATTAAAAACTTGGTGGGAAGTGGATGCTGCAACTCTAGGGTAGAGGACACTGCAGACATCTGCCTCTGGTCCCCAGGCTGCGGGAGAGGTGGTCAAGGGGCAGTTAGTTCTTGGGTAGCTGCTGGGTTCTCTGTGAACTGAGGAAGCTATATCACACTGCAGCTCCTGATGGCATCCTTCTGTGAGTGAATTAATGCAACTTTGAATCTAATTTGGGTCTCAAGGTCTGGCTCTCCAGCTCCCACTCATTGCCACCTCAGGGTGCAGCTGGGGAATCCACTCACCTGTCTTTTGGCTTAGTTGGTAAAGGAAACATTTGCGCAGATCAGCATTATCCCTGAAGGTCAGCTGCAAAAGCGACCCGGATTTCTTCAGTTTCTGCATGAGCCACAAGCCTAGAAAGATGACAATCGAACCAGACCCACATCAAACACATCCAACCAAAAAAAAAAAAAAGGCAAAAAAGAGTAGGGGAAAGATTAACATTCAACTGTGGCTTTTAGTTAACTTAAAAAAGGAGAGTGTGCAATTTAGCAAATCCTTGGGAAGTTTGAGGTACATTTGTATTGTTATATTCTGGAGGCAGGGATAAAATCTTATGAGACAGGCTTCAGGAGTCATGAAGTTAACCAAACCCTTTTTTTTCAATCCCCTTCCATAAATCTAGCCTAAGGAAACAGTCTGAAATACATACATACATACATATATATATATATTTATATATAAAGACATTACTTACAGAGTTTTGCCAGGAGAACAAACTGGCCATAACAAACACTCTCTTCCAACAACATAAGAGACGATTCTACACATGGACATGGTAGACACCATGGTCAATACCAAAATCAGATTGATTATATTATTTGCAGCCAAAGATGGAGAAACTCTATATAGTCAGCAAAAACAAGACTGGGAACTTACTGTGGCTCAGATCATGAACTCCTTATTGCCAAATTCAGAGCTAAATTGAAGAAAGTAGGGAAAACCACTAGACTATTCAGGTATAATCTTAATCAAATTCATTACAATTATATAGTGGAAGTGACAAGTAGATTCAAAGGATTAGATTTGATAGACAAAGTGCCTGAAGAACTATGGACAGAGGTTCATGACACTGTATGGGAGGCAGTGATCAAGATCGTCCCCAAGAAAAAGAAATGCAAAAAGGCAAAATGCTTGTCTGAGGACGCCTTACAAATAGTTGAGAAAAGAAGAGAAGTGAAAGTCAAAGGCGAAAAGGAAACATATACCCATCTGAATGCAGAGTTCCAAGGAATACCAAGGAGAGATAAGAAAGCCTTCCTCAGTGATCAATGCAAAGAAATAGAGGAAAACAACAGAATGGGAAAGACTAGAGATCTCTTTAAAAAAAAAAAAATCAGAGATACCAAGGGAACATTTCATGCAAAGATGGGCACAATAAAGGACAGAAATGGTATGGATCTAAGAGAAGCAGATGTTAAGAAAAGGTGGCAAGAATACACAGAACTATACAAAAAAGATCTTAATGAGAGCCAAACATCCTGGAGTGCAAAGTCAAGTGGGCCTTCGGAAGCAACACTGGGAATAAAGCTAGTGGAGGTGATGGAATTCCAGTGGAGCTGTTTCAAATCCTAAAAGATGATGCTTTGAAAGTGTTGCACTCAATATGCCAGCAAATTTGGAAAACTCAGCAGTGGCCACAGGATCAGAAAAGGTCAGTTTTCATTCCAATCCCAAAGAAAGGCAATGCCAAAGAATGCTCAAACTACCACACAATTGTACTCATCTCACACAATAGCAAAGTAATGCTCAAAATTTTCCAAGCCAGATTTCAACAGTATATGAACTAAGAACTTCTAGATGTTCAAGCTGGATTTAGAAAAGGCAGAGAAACCAGAAATCAAATTGCCAACATCCATTGGATCATAGAAAAAGAAAGAGAGTTCTAGAAAAACATTTACTTCTGCTTTATTGACTACGCCAAAGCCTTTGACTGTGCGGATCACAGCAAACTGGAAAATTCTTAAAGAGATGGGAATACCAGGCCACCTGACCTGCCTCCTGAGAAACCTGTATGCAGGACAAGAAGCAACAGTTAGAACTGAACATGGAACAACAGACTGGTTCCAAACTGAGAAAGGAGTATGTCAAGGCTATATAATGTCATCTTGCTTATTTAACTTCTATGCAGTGTACATCATGCAAAATGCTGGGCTGGATGAAGCACAAGCTGGAAACAAGATTGCTGGGAGAAATATCAATAACCTCAGATACACAGATGACTCCACTGTTATGGCAGAAAGCAAATAGAAACTAAAGAATCTCTTGATGAAAGAGGAGAGTGGAAAAGCTGGCTTAAAACTAAACATTCAGAAACTAAGATTATGGCATCTGGACCATCACTTCATGGCGAATAGATGGAGGAACAATGGAAACAGTGTCAGACTTTATTTTTGGGGGCTCCAAAATCACTGCAGATGATGATTACAGTCATGAAATTAAAAGATGCTTGCTCCTTAGAAGAAAAGCTATAACCAACCTAGATAGCATATTAAAAAGCAGAGACATTACTTTGCCAACAAAGGTCCATTTAGTCAAAGCTATGTTTTTTCCTGTAGTCATGTATGGCTGTGAGAGTTGGACTATAAAGAAAGCTGAGTGCAGAAGAATTGCTGCTTTTGAACTGTGGTGTTGGAGAAGACTCTTGAGAGTCCTTTGGATTGCAAGGAGACCATTCTAAAGGAAATTAGTCCTGAACAGTCATTGGAAGAACTGATGCTGAAGCTGAAGCTCCAATACTTTGGCCACCTAATGCGAAGAACTGACTCATTAGAAAAGACCCTGATGACTGAAGGCAGGAAGAGAAGGGGATGCCAAAGGATAGGATGGTTGGATGGCATCACCGACTCAATGCACATAAGTTTGAGCAAGCTCTGGGAGTTGGTGATGGACAGGGAAGCCTGGTGTGCTGCAGTCCATGGGGTCGCAAAGCGTCGGACATGAGTGAGTAACTGAACTGAACAGATTCATTTAGGAAACGGAAAAGTGAAAATCAACCTTTCATTTTGAAGTCCAGCTATTTACTTTGGTTATGCTGACATTAACATGGATGAATATTGTCACATGCACAAATACATGAATTTGATAAAAATGCAAGGAAATAAGTAAGACACAGGGTACATACATATTATGATTGATGTGATGATGATGTGCATGCTCAGTTGTGTCTGACTCTTTGTGACCCCCTGGACTGTAGCCTGTCAGACTCCTCTCACTGTGGGATTTTCCAAGCAAGAATACTGGAGTGTATTCCATTTCCTACTCCAGGGATCTTTCCAACACAGGGATCAAACCCATGTCTCCTGCACCGGCAGGCGGGTTCTTTACCACTGAGCCACCTGGGAAGCCTTACTGCCACGCAAATGTGCAGGAATGCAAATATAAGGAGAGTGAGCCATACAGAGTCACTTTAAATATGCTAGATGGGAAGGATTATTGGTAATGTCTCATTTTTCAGAGAGACATTTCACTAGTGTTGCAAAATTACTATTGGGGAAAATGTGGTCTAAATCATTTGTTTCTGTTCAAAACTGGCTTCCTTGGATTGTGAGGGAAGACAGCTTGACAAAGGAAAGAACTTCCATTTGTTATATATCGATGTCTCGAATAACCCATGTTCCCAGCTTATGTTCTGTAATAATGTGAAAGCAAACGGATCTGAGTCACCTCCTGTGAGGACATCAAGCAGCCCAGTCCGCCCTGAGGGCAGGCAGGTATGGGTGCGGGGACAGTGTCAGACAGCCAGCGCCACCGCTTTGAAGAGGCTGGTTCCAAAGCCAGGAGGCTCCATCAGGAAGAGCTTCCATCTCTGCCTTGCCCTCCCCTGGGCCCTGCATGATGCTGAGGGGTGCCGATGCTGGCGGCATCTTACCTGTGCTGACCAGGGCACTATTGTTGTACAGGGTCCCCAGGTGGGGCCCAGACAGTGACAGGAAGGTGTGGAGTTTGTTGAGGTAATACCGGAACCGAGGCCGCGTGAGGACCGATCGGATGATGATGTTGCCGAGAGAATGGCCGATGAAGCTACGGAGAGATGGGAAGGGTCCACGTGAGCGAGCGCAGGACAGCAGCAGCCCCGAAGATGCTGCGCCAGGCGAACCGAGGTGTGAGCCAGCCTCCAGCTCCCTCAGGATTTAGGGGGACATGTGGGGTGAAGTGGGGGGAGCAATAATTCATCCCCATTGGGTTTCCAAATGCTGGATACGTGGAGCCCAGGATGGAGCCTTTGTGATGGAGACCCTGGGCCCAGTGTGATCACAAGTATGGACATCTTCCCACTGTGTGTTATTAGAGCAGCCCCTCCACCCAGTTCTGGTCTCTACGCCTCTCTGGGGGGCCTGGGGGTTCTTTCTGGAATACACATGGGACATGAACCCTCCTGGTCATTCATGGGGTCAAGTCCCGGCTTCTCAGCCTAGCCCACTCCCACCTGCCTCTCCAGGGCCACTCCGCCCTCCATCACCCCACTCAGCCCCCGCGCACGCTCTGCTCCGGCCCTTCCACTGCGCTGACATCTGTGGATCTCACACATCAGCACTTTCAGCTTAAATAGTTATTTGTAGAAACCCAACTAGATGAGAGTCAGAGCTCCCTAGCTCTTTCCATGGGCATCCTCTTGAAAAGTTTAAGTGAAAGTGTTAGTTGCTCAGTCCTGTTCGACTGTTTGTGACTCCATGGACTATAGACTGCCAGGCTCCTCTGTCCATGGGATTCTCCAGGCAAGAATACTGGAGTGGGTTGCCATTCCCTTCTCCAGGGATCTTCCCAACCAAGGGATCAAACCTGGGTCTCCTGCATTGCAGGCAGATTCTTTACCATCTGAACTACCAGGGAAGCCCTGGTATCCTCTTACTTTTTAGTATTATCATTATTAATTTTATCCGCATTGTGGGGCTTGCAGGATCTTAGTAACCCAACCAGGGATTGAACCCAGGTCTTTGGCCAGTGAAGGCATCAAGTCCTAACAACTAGACCACCAGGGAAGTCCCATGAATTTTTCAGTTTGTTGATAGTCTGTTTGTCTGACTGTGCTGTGCAGCTTGTGGGATTTTAGTTCCCTGACTAGAGATCGAACCCAGGCCCTGGCAGTGAGTACGGAGCCCTAACCACTGGACCTCCAGGGAATTCCCATGTCCTTTTATTTTTACCTAACTCTGTAGGCCTCTGAATCCTCATTTGTGAAATAAAGGAGTGATAGTTCATCCCCAAGGCCTAAATGGGATCGTGGCTATCGAGGACTCATTTCCAGATGTGTCCACATTGGCAAGTGCCTGAGGAACATGCTATGGACTATCCCCTTAATCCTTTCAACATTGACACCCAGTTGTCTATTATACTGTAAGGTCACAATTAGTGCTGAATGAAGCCCTTTTATGCAGCAGCTAATGAATCCCCTCGGGCTGGTCTCACTTAATATATGGGGAAACAGAGGATCAGAGATGTAGAAAGCTTGTTCAAGGTTACATGGTAGAATGCGGACACAAACTTGTAACTGTCAAAAGAATAAGGATTTAAAACCTAGAGTATTTGTTTAAGGCTTTCCTCCATGGCTCAGCAGGTAAAGAATCCGCCTGCAATGCAGGAAATGCAGGGACGCAGGTTTGATGTCTGGGTCGGGAAGATCCCTGGAGAAAGGAATGGCTACCCGCTCCAGTATTCTTGCCTGAAAAAGTCCTGTGGCCAAAGGGTCACAAAGAGTTAGACACGACTGAGCACATTGAACACACACATTTAAGCCCAGTTCTCTTTGTACTGAGCTGCACAAGCTGTAGGCTCCTACACAGCGGCTATGCCAGACATGGGTGTGTCAAGCAGGCCTGGGACCCACAGCCGCTCTGAAAGTAATCTAGTCCCTTGAAAGCCCTAAGTTAACTAATCCCAGCCTGGCATTCTGATGGCGTTGTGCTGAACTCATACACAGCAAACACTTAAAAATGGCACCGCTCCCCCCAGCATTAACTACCTGTGGTTTCCTTTTACCTAATTCTCGATATGGAGAGGTTGTACAACTGGATGTGCTGAATGATTTCATCCAGTAACCGATCGGTCATGGTATCAAAATCCGCAAAAGTGTCCATCTGGAAGGAGAGAGACGAAACAGGTATCGAGGGGGCAGTTGCACAAGGCCAGGCTCTGCGCACAAGCCAGTTTTCCTCCACCAAGCCTCAGGGCACATCCTGGGGGTATGCCCATGCCTGACCTTCGGGCCACAAATTAGGATTCAACATCAAGAAAAAAAGCCCCCAACTGGGGCTTTCCAGATTGGACTGACTATGGGTTCCCTCTTCTGTGGGGAAACAACAGGGTCCACACTTCAAAGAAAGGTTGTGAAGATTAAAAGAGCAAACAGTTGCAAGTGCTCAGCACATTGAAGATGTTTGAAATTATTTTCTTTTCTCTTCCTCACATGTCTGTCTCTTCACCCTGCAGAGTACATGGCCTTGTACAGAGCAGGTGTCAGAGGAAAGGCAAGAGGACTGACCACTAAGAGGGGAGCAATGAGACTAACGTCCAGTGTTCGCTTGCTGACTATTCTCTGTGCGGCTCCCATGTTCCGTGGCCATGAGACCCTTTAGTTACAAGTCGTTCTCTGCCTCCAGAGGATACTTAGCCTCATCCATCTCCAGTCCCCTGGGCTGGGGATCAGTGACCACACCCAACCCCACCTCTTGGTCATGGACTCTTCCAGGTCTTGTCTACCTTGACACCCCGTTAAAGCTCCAGCCCTGAAATGGCAAAGGCTCCATAGTTTCCCTCTAGTGATAAAAAGGTCACGATCCAGCTCCACCAGTTACACCAACACCAGTGACAAACCTCTTCCCCAGACAGACCCACAGATGCCCCATCGTTTATGCTCCAAAGCTGTCAGCCAACCTACAACCTGTGAGGTCGAGAGGGCCAGTCACCTGACTCACATGTTCCACCTTCTTACTCTTTCCTCCTCCCCAAGGAAAAGGAGCTCTCCAGACCTGAGCACCTGGCCAGGGTCACCTGGCAAAGCTCCCTCCCAGCTGTGTGGCCGTAACCATCACAGTGACTTTAAGAGGCTCATCTAAGATGTGAGTCAGAGATTGTTTCAGTTCAGATGTTTGTGTTGTCATACCTGATTCTTCTCAGACATGAGGAAATCCAGTTTTCCTCCAGGGAGCCCCAGTTCTATGAAAGTCTTTACCAGCCGGAGGTCTGCACTGTTCCCTAAAGAGGATAGATGAGCCCACATAGAACCACATTGAATCATGTGACATGTGACACACTAAGGATTTCTTATTTCTCTCCTATCTCTCCTATTTCCCATTTTTCATTAAGTCCATAATAAAAGCAACTAACACATGTCCAGTCCACTGGTCCCCATGCTGCCCCTCCTCCGTCCACACAGGCTCAGGGCCACCCTGGCAGCCCTCTCTCACTGGGATTATTCCCCGATCTATCAGTTTCTGGCTTGTGAACATAACGGTCCAGGAACAGCTGAAGACATGCTGCCTCCACCTTCTTCAACAGTTCTGTTTATTCAGGACATTCTGCAAGTGTTGTTGATAAGCAGCAAAACCCAGCCTGATAGCTGTTTTTTTAATTTATTTTTAATTGGAGGATAATTACTTTACAGTGTTGTGTTGGTTTCTGCTATAACAGCACAGATCAGCTGCAAGTACATATATGTATATATTCCCTCCTGCATTGATAGCTTTTTTTTTTTTTTAACGTGGACCATTTTTAAAGTCTTTATTGAATTTGCTACAATTTGTTGAATTTGTTCCTGTTTTGTTTTTTTGGCCATGAGGCAGGTGGGATTCAGTTCCCTGACCAGGGATTGAATCCCCAGCTCCTGCACTGGAAGGCGAAGTCTCAACCACTAGACCACTATGGAGAGTCAACTGCAGTAGCTGTGGGACCTTATACAAGTTACTTAGCTGCCCTCTTACTCAGTTTCCCCATTTTATAAATGGGGCGGATAATAGCAGCTACTCTGCAGGGCTCTTGTCAGGATCAACCACATTAATATATATTAAGCATCTAAGAAGGCTCTGGGACCATGGTCTTCATCATCTTCACCACCACCACCACCATAATCATCTGCAATGGGTGATCTACCGCTGGATTCTTGGACACATCACCAAATAGACCTATTGACTCAGCGTTCTGGTATGTGATGCATATAGCCAGGACTGGATATAGACAATTAAATGCATTAGCCCCAAGAGTGAGAAAAATTAAGGATATTAGCAAGAATGTGTCACGGAAGTGGAGTCATCGCCATTCTCTATTTGGTTATCATAAGAAGTATGAGACCACAGTTTTTGCTGCTCAGCAACAGTGAAGCCCTAGGGAAGCCCTTTCATTTCTCTGACCCTTAGTTATTTGTTAGATCCCATATAAAGTGGATATGACTTTTTTATTCCTCCATTTCATTAATTCATTCACTTGGGTATTTCATTAATTCAAACATATTTTTGGCCAAAGAGATCTTTCCTTTGGGAGCAAGGCCATGCCATTTTCCTGGATCCAATATACGTACTATCATTGCACAGTTGCCTACTGAACATTTGTTGAAAAAGTCCCTGATCTAGAGTCAATCATAAATGTGATAATGTGTCTATATCACATTTTGAGGAGGAAACCTGTTACAACTCACCATCCAGGCCATGGACACAGACTACCAGGTGAATCCCATCTTCCAAATTTTCTTCCTCTTCCTCTGGTGGGAAATACGGTATGTCAGAAGCTAGTACAGATAAGTCACTGTACAGAAATCCATCAATCTTCAGCTCTTTTTTAAATTTCTCTTTGGCCTGATAAAAACTGGAGAATACACTAATTAATCACAAGCTGAGCTGTGTGCTCCACGTTGAACAGGAGATGAGTTGAGCTGAGATGTAGGAGTGATGAACATCTATAAGGAAGTCTCTGCCAAGCGGCAAAGGCTGAATATGGTACCTCAAGGGAGAGGCTAGTGAAGGAGGCTTGGTTCTGAAGGAGGCAAGAAAGCAATCCAGGAAAAACAAAGGCTAGATTGAGTTGGTTTCTGCAGATGTGGTTCCTGCAGTGAACAGAACCTCAGAGATTCTATCCAGCTTCAAGGACCCATACAATCTTTAAGCAGTGTTCCAGAAATGAAAGTTTATTACCCTGGCCTCCACCTACTTCTCCAGCATAATCCCCCAGCCCCCAAAAAGAATAGTTGGAGAAGATATGTCATTCCTTGCATGAATTATGTCTCTTATCTTTACTTCCATGCATTGTTCATTCGGGTCTATCTGCCTGAAATGCCTTTCCCACCTGGTTATCATCTTTGCCTGGCTACCTGACCAGGTGGTGATTAAAAGCATGAACACAGGAGTCAGAACCCCAAGACCACAATCTCAGCTTTGACACTTACTACCTGGGGGTTTCCCTAGTGGCTCAGTAGTAAAGAATCTGCCTGTCACTGCAGGAGCCGTGGGTTCCTTCCCCGGGTTGGGAAGATCCCCTGGAGAAGGAAACAGCAACCCACTCCAGTATTCTTGCCTGGGAAATCCCATGGATGGAAGATCCTGGTGGGCTACAGTCCATGGGGTGGCAAAGAGTGAGACACAATTTAGTGACTGAACAGCAACAACAACCACCTGTGGGCCAACTAGTAACCACCCTGCGTTGTTTCCTCATTTGTGAAAAATGAAAAGAATCACACCCTCATTGAATTCATAAAGGTGTCTCTGTTTTGTGTATGAAGTGATATAATCAATGCAAAATGCTTAAAATAGTACTTAGAACAGAGTAAATAGTGAAATAAAAAGAAGAAATCTATTACCAGCCTTATCATCATCACCATCATTGCCATCAACATGATGTCTCATAGTTTCTCCTCCACTTAGGTGTCATCTCTAAAAAGCTTCTCCTAGCCACCATCCATTTCTATCCACACTGATTGCTCCACAGAAAAATTAGGTCCTCCTTTTTCTGGCTCAGCTGTGCACACGTGAACCACCCCCTGCACTCAGCTGCTCTCATCTGCTTCTGTCATCTCTCCACCTCCTTCTTAGACTGAGAGCCCAGAACACTAGCCAGTACCGGACAGTGTCTGTCATGTATTAATTAAATTGATGACATGGGCATATAATAGGTATTTAATAGTCTTCATAAAACATGGGATCCAAAATTTACCTGTCTGTGCCATTTCTTTTGGAGATATTATTAATGTGTAACTGTTCAACACTTTTTTGAACAAGTGAGTGAAATGGGATATTTTGGTTAAATGATTCAATACTATACTTAATCAAATGCATAGTTTATAGGGGAAGGACTACTATGAATACAATCCCAAGACAAGGATAAAAGGATGGATTCTGGCATTTCAAAAGAAATGATAAACTTAATAATCACACAAAAGGTATTTAGGAAGAAAATCTGATGAATTAGACCTATTCTCAAATGGCTCTTAAAGGAATTGTGCAAAGACAGAGGTCGTTCATCATAAGAAAAACTGAAAAAACATTTACAGTTTATCTCTAAAGGATTTTGTTAATAATTCATGGTACATTTATACAATGGAACATTATTTAAACACTAAAATGGTAATGCAAAATAGATTTCTAAACATAGAAAGATGTTTCCAATATACAAAGCTGGAAAAAACTTGGAGTTTGTAAAAATTATCTTACTTTTGCAAATTAATAATATATACATTGGAGAAGGAAATGGCAACCCACTCCAATGTTCTTGCCTGGGAAATCCCATGGACAGAGGAGCTTGGATGGCTGTAGTCCATGAAGTCACAAAGAGTTGGACATGACTTAGTGAGTAAAGAAGAATAACATAATATATACATAAGAATGCACAAAGGAAAAAATGTAGAACTTACACATGGGCTATATTTGAGAGATGAGGTTATCGATCATTTTTACTTCCTTTTACTATTCTCCATTCCTGACTTGTACAATAGGAGCATCTTACTTTATTTAAATCAGAAAATACCTGATACGCAATCCTGCAACAGTATGCATGAAACTGAGAAATATGTGGGAAAGTCTGAAAGATGATGCTGGGATAGGTTAGCCATCAGCAAACCTACCTGAACATCCTTTCGCTGACTTCCTCCTCCAGCTTTCTGGAATGGTTAGGAACGACTCCAAAGGAACCCAAAGGTTGATGAGTGATGGGGAACGGGGTCTGTTTAGAAGAGAATCCAGCCCTGGCAGGGGTCTCCTTGGGCACAGACGAAAAAGGGAGACAGGTGGCAGTGCAAGACACAGACATGTTGACAACCTCGACACCTTTCCGGCTGTCCAGAGAGAAGGTCTCTGCAGAGGTCACATGGGACAGCATGATGGAGGTGCCTGCCCTGGGCTCCTGGTTTCCTGTAACTGGGGAGGGAACGGACTGAGTCCCAGTGGAGCCTGCGCCTCCTTCACGGCCATCCTCTGGGAAGGTGTCAGCCCCTCTGCTCGGTGCCGTATCCTCCATGACGCCAAGGGAGCTGCTTTGCTCACCTGCAGAATCCGCGTCGATGGTTTTGGCGGCTGGTGCACAGCTCACTTCAGGCACCTTGGGGTGGGTGAAACTCTCAACATCCAACATGCCGCTGTCAAGAGGAGCTCCTGTCCCTGCATCAGAGTCTCCAGGCACGCCTTTCAGAGTCTGCACGAGTTCTCTGGGCAAAGCTCTGTGCCCAGGTGATGCAAGTCCGAGGAGGCGTGGTATTTTTAAACCCAGACCTTTGGTTTCAACACCTGGAGGGTTGTCAGTCCTGCCATCCAGACAACAGGGGCCTTGGGGGTCAAACCGATCCTCTTGACCACTGGGGATATCTATGTAACCGGGGCCCTGCAGGTTGTCAGCATCTGAGACTTCCTCCGCAAGGGCATGGTCGACCCCAGCTTCCTGGATGGCGGGGCCATCGCTGGGTTGAAGGCGGCATCCTGAGGGGTTGGTGCTCTCGGTGGGCACGGCTGAAGTTTCAGAGGGACCTCCCCTATGCCGTGTGGAGTCCGCATCTTCAGCAGACTCCTCGGGGCTACTGATCTGGGGTGCGGACACTGACTTGGTCAGCTTTGTGAGTGCCAGTTCCCGCTCCTCCTCCTCGAAAGGCAAAGAGCTAATGGACGTGAGGGAGGCCTGGATCCCGCTCGGCAAGCTCGTGTTGCTCTCGGTGTGCCCCCCTTCCAGGGAGTTTCTGTGCAGGGCGTGTCTTCGGACCAGCTGGTGCAAGAAGTCCCTGTCACTGGGTAGCTCCAGGGTTCTGCTGCGAGCCTCCGACCAGGCGACGGAGCTTGGCTCGCTCTCAATGCCTGAGTCAGAGATGATGGAAGCAGATCTCTTGATGACCCCAGAGAGGACACACACTTCCTCCTTCTCCTCTGCCTGAGGGTCCTTTGGCGAACCCTTGACGTCCAAGGGGTCCCTCAAAGAAGAGTTCAGGGGCTCGCAGGGCTCCGAGGGGGTGACCTTCAGACTCAGCAGCACCACCTTGCTCCCTTGGTCCACCCCCTTTCCTAGACTACTTAACTCAGGCAGGGCGGTTTTCTCTGAAGAGACGGCACTGTGATGACCTCCACCTGCTACCCCTTTGCTTCGCTCAGTTCTGCCTAATCCGTGCTTGTCTCTGGAGCACCCACTCTCGTGCTGGGCACCAGTGAGCACTGTGGGTTCTGCTCTGAAGGGGATCTTATTGCTAGATTTCACGTCAATGTAGGTCAGCGCTGGGGCCTGGCCATCCTCTGGACCAGGGCTCCCCCTGGGCAGGTCCTCATCTGCCAGCGGATGCCCCCCAGCATCAGACCTTGGGCCAGTCCGATGGTCAGCTTCAGGCACACCTGCCTTGCTCTGGAATTCACCGACTGTCAGATACACCTGAGATTCAGAGCACACGTCCGTATGACTGGGTGTGGCCACATTCTTACTGGGCCCTGGACAACTAATAACCTCCTCATCAGAGTCCGTGGGGGGTGGTTTCATGGAGGCCAAGACTAGGTTTTCCCTCAGAGGTGATTTTCTATTTACAACAAGGTTCGCCTCTCTGTTGTTTAGGTTCATTATTGCTGGACTTGTTGCTGGCACATCAAAATTAGGGTAAATATTCAAATTACATCCTACAGAAAGAAAAAAAGAAAGAAAGAAAAATGTGTTATACTCTTCAGAATCTACATTCACAAATGATCCACCTGATTGTATAATAAAGAGTTTGTCTGCCCTCTTTTCCTTGATCCTGAGAGATAACCTCTAAATTCTTGAAATTTCACAAGTAAGAAGAGCTTCCCTGGTGGCTCAGTGGTAAAGAATCCACCTGCCAATGCAGGAGATGCAAGTTCGATCCCTGTGTCATGAAGATCCCCTGGAGCAGGGCATGGCAACGCACTCCAGTATTCTTGCTTGGGAAAACCCATGGACAGAGGAGCCTGACGGGATACAGTCCGTGGGGCTGCAAAGAGTCGGACGTGACTTAACAACTAAACGATAACAAAGGATGTCAGTTACTCATGTTGGATTCTGATAGACAGTGGTGCTTATTTTAAATATCTTTTCCAACTGTTCAAATTTTCTGTAGTTCAACCATATAAATATAATGAAGATTAACATACATATAACATATATTAGCATATATATATACACATG
The DNA here is from genome assembly GCA_006410635.1 of Cephalophus harveyi. Taxonomy (NCBI): domain Eukaryota; kingdom Metazoa; phylum Chordata; class Mammalia; order Artiodactyla; family Bovidae; genus Cephalophus; species Cephalophus harveyi. The sequence goes on along the minus strand of SJYT01010573.1, from coordinate 31,400 downwards.
TACATGTGCAGGTGTGTATGCACACACACACACACACACAGACACAAGCCAATGTTTTGCACTTGTTTTGAACAGCTGGGTTGGCTGCTATCTCTGGAGCTTATACACATTCAAGCTGTCATGCACAGTGTAGACACTAGATGTCAGGGTACAACTAACTGAAAACCAAATAACATGTTTTGTTTGAAACACTGTACTGTTCTCAGAAGTCACCTAGACTTTTATGTTTTAATTGGTGGATAATTGCCTTACAATAGTGTGTTGGTTTCTGCTGTACATCAACACGAATCAGCCATGCTGTACACAATGTCCCCTCCCTCTTGAATCTCCCTCCCACATCCCACCCCAGGAGTCCAGAAGCGGGTCTTTCCTGTAACTGTCCTTGAGTTCCATGAGTTTGTTCATCACGGTGAAGTCATTTCAAGCTTAATATTAGTTCCTGCTTCTCCTCTATGAACTGACAAAACTCCTCACTGATTTGTTCCCATAGCTGTTGGGAGGTAAGCAGAGCAGGCGATGGGAACCCAATGGTAATTCCAACTCTTGAGTTTTTCCAAAACTAAAAAGACACACCTGTGGCTGGGCAGTCCACATATCTGTCCTCGAAGATAACGGGCAGGGTGTTCCAGTCTCCGTCAATGTCCAAGCACTCTGCGGGCAGCGGGGGCATGGTGGTGAGGTACTCTGAGTTCCGAATATCCAGGGACAGCTGGCTGTGGGTCTGGATCCTGGGGAACATGGACCCGGTGAGCATCCAAGGGAGATTTAAAGGTTTTATTCTTGCTGCCCCTTTCCTCTCATCCCAAGACAGCATTTAGAAGATGTACAGTAGACGATAACAATTGCCATCTGTCTATCCACCCTTCCTCTCTCCCCAGGTACCTATCCAGCCCCCAAAACCCTGGCTATAGGTCTTCATAATATCAACATTTTCACATTCATTCATTCAACAAACTGTCACTGAACACTTCCTTCCTATGTGACAAGAACTGGCTGGCATTGGTCAAACAGGAAGAGAGGTGATAAAACATACTCTTGCTACTAACCAGTTCTACATCACTTTTAAACACTTTTTAAATAGTGCAACCCATGGTAAGAAATGACCTTCATTTTCCATGGCCACCCAGGACAATCACACACACTCCCAGAAACACTCATGCTGAAACAAAAGCTTCAGAAATACTTCTTATTACTACCTATCTTATCTTATTTCATTTTAAAAGTGTTGTTTGGCCATCTTATGCGAAGAGTTGACTCATTGGAAAAGACTCTGATGCTGGGAGGGATTGGGGGCAGGAGGAGAAAGGGACGACCGAGGATGAGAAGGCTGGATGGCATCACGGACCCGATGGATGTGAGTCTGAGTGAACTCCGGGAGATGTGATGAACAGGGAGGCTTGGCGTGCTGCGATTCATGGGGTCGCAAAGAGTCGGACGTGACTGAGAGACTGAACTGAACTGAACTGAAAGCCACGAAGACAAATTCATAGTCCACTAAATGGCTGTAACCTATTACTTGCGAAACATACTCTAGTCTGTGCTTGAACACGACAGGCCTTGACAGCTGAGTTTCACTTGTCCACCCTGATTTGGGAGGATGGTTCTGTCTCTGATGCAAACGCCACGACCTCCCTCCCCTCCGTCTCTGACTCTGGACAAGAATGCCTGTGTGCAGGCTTTGTTGCCAGCTTCACAGAGCCCATGTTCACTATCTCAGTCTAAGGTTTCATTCTGTTCACAGCACTGAGGACCTGTCCTCTGGTAATTTTCTCAAGCTGAAATAGAATTTTCCTCTGAATTCTATAGTTCTTATTCTTTTATTTTTTAAAATATACTTTTAGTTGGAGGATAACAGCTTTACAGTGTTGCATTGGTTTCTACTGCACAACAATGTACAGTATCAGTTCAGTCGCTTCAGTTAAGTCGCTCAGTCGTGTCCGACTCTTTGCGACCCCATGAATCGCAGCACGCCAGGCCTCCCTGTTCATTACCATCTCTCGGAGTTCACTCAGACTCACATCCATCGAGTCAGTGATGCCATCCAGCCATCTCATCCTCGGTCGTCCCCTTCTCCTCCTGCCCCCAATCCCTCCCAGCATCAGAGTCTTTTCCAATGAGTCAACTCTTCGTATGAGGTGGCCAAAGTATTGGAGTTTCAGCTTTAGCATCATTCAGTATACATATATCCCCTACCTCTTGAGCCTCCCTCCCACCCCTCCATCCCACCCCTTTAGGATATAGTTCTTATTCTTAATGACCTAATTAAAAGTTATGTTGCTGTTGCTCAGTCACTAAGTCATGTCTGACTCTTTGGGACCCCATGGACTGCAGCACGCCAGGCTCCCCTGTCCTTCACTATCTCCCAGAGTTTGCTCAAATTCATGTCCATTGAGTCAGTGATGATATCTAACCATTTCATCCTCTGTCAGCCCCTTCTCCTCCTGTCCTCAATCTTCTCGGCATCAGGGTCTTTTCCAGTGAGTTGGCTCTTCGTATCAGGTGGCCAAAATATTGGAGCTTCAGCTTCAACATCTGTCCTTCCGATGAATACTCAGGGTTGATTTCCCTTAGCATTGACTGGTTGATGTCCCGGCTGTCCAAGGGACTCTCAAGTGTCTTCTAAGTTTACCTCCTCCTACATAGCATCATTGCTGTCCTAGTGTATGCTCTTCACTATAGGTGAATATCTACTACTAGTTAAATGGTAATCAATTTCTCTAACATCTGAAGTTACACTATGGGACAAATGATATAATCACTTAGGTATCTGCAGGGCTCAGACCCTCACCTGCTTTAGAGCTCTGCTCAAATGTCTCCTCAGGGAGCCCATCTCTGATATATCTATGAAATAGCACCTTCTACAGCCTGTCACACTGATATATTTCTCCATAGCATCTACTACATTTGGCATATCATATTTATTTATTTATGTTTAAATATGTTTCCATTACTAAAATATGAGCTCCATGAGAATGTGTCTGTTTGGTTCACTGCTGGATATCCAATGCCCAAAATAGTGTCTGGCATACAGTCAACACTGAATAGGCCCTTGTTGAATGAAGGAATCTGCCTTTTATACCTAAGCACAAAGACAGGTTCAGCAACTAGTCAGATGTCCCAAGTAGTATAAGTTCCAGGATCAAAATTTCAAAACATGTATATGAGATCTGAAACCCAAGGTCTTTCCACCATAGTCACTTGCCAGTTTTTTAAGACGTTAGTTATAATTCTCATAGCACAAAGTCTGAATTCTTTATCCTGGCGCATAAGTTCCCACATAGGCTCAGGCCTACCTGATTTCTCCTACTTGCTCACTCCAGTGTAGCTATGCTTGCTTCTTGATGCTTTCAAACACCTGATGTTCCCATATAAGAAATCTTTACACCAGCTATCCCCTCTGACTCAACAGTCTTCTCTCATATCAGGATATGACTTATTATAACCCCAATTCAGTTCAGTTGCTCAGTCATGTCTGACTCTTTGTGACTCCATGGATTGCAGCACACCAGGCTTTCTTGTCCATCACCAACTCCCAGACCTGGAGTCCTAGTATAATCCCAGTCTCTTCTCAAATGCTACACTCTCAGAAAAGTGGTATTTTATCACTTTGGCCAAAACATTCCTAACCTCTAAGTAATGCTTTAGCTATATTATATTGACATATAGGTTGTTCTTCAGTTGCTCAGTTCTGTCTGAATCTTTGCCACCTCGTGGTCTGTAGCACACCAGGCTTTCCTGTCCTTCACCATCTCCCAGAGCTTACTCAAACTCATGCCCATTGAGTCAGTGATGCCATCCAACCATCTCATCCTCTGTCATCCCCTTCTCCTCCTGCCTTCAATATTTCCCAGCAACAGCGTCTTTTCCAATGAGTTGGTTCTTCGCATCAGGTGGCCAAAGTACCTGAACTCCAGCTTCAGCATCAATCCTTCCAATGAATATGCAAGGTTGGTTTCCTTTAGGATTGACTGGTTTGATCTCACTGCAGTCCAAGAGACCCACAAGAATCTTCTCCAACACCATAATTTGAAATCATCAATACTTTGGCACTCAGACTCGTTTACGGTCTAACTCTCACATCCACACATGACTACATACAGGTTTTACAGGTGTAAAAACGATGAAAGTGAAAAGATCTTCAGGGCTGTCCTAAGTGACAGATGAATTTCAGTGTTTTTCCTGCTGGATTTACTGGGGCATCTCAAACATTATTCCATCCAAATTTATTTTGGAGACAAACATACTATTAAGAAACAGAAAGAAACCCATAAACTTGGGTAGCCAAGACCAAACATCTTGGAGGAAGCAGGAAGCACTGACTCTGCCCACCAGGGAAATCTACAACGAGAGACAATGATCTCCTCTTCAGTCAACCCTCTGACTTTTCTGAGTATTTTTACATTTTTTCCTATCTATCCTCCTAATTAGGTAGTTCAGTATTAATTCTTATGCTCAATGCATTTCATAGCTGCTACAAAGTCTCAGGTGAATTCTGTGGGGTTTTTTTTCCCTGACATAGCTTGTGGCCATACCACCTGCTCCTATTTCATTTTGCAAAGAGGACTCAGCACAGATGTCTTCAGGGACCTAGGAAGTCTTGAATTTGTCTACAGAATCATCATAATACTCCCAGAAAAGTGGTATTTTATCACTTTGGCTAAAACATTCCTAACCTCTAAGTAATGCTTTAGCTATATTATATTGACATATAGGTTGTCATAGGAAGGACCTCTGCTCCACGCAGCCACTGCCTTCTTCCTCTGAAGCCTTTGCTGGCTTCTCTGCTTGTAATGACTCCCTCTCTCCAGACTCTCCTCTATAGCCCATTATGTTCTGAACTCTCATAATACTCAACAACAGCAAAAACTCAACAACAGCAAAAACTCAAGTTGACCTTCTCTGCCACCTGCCAGCTCCAACCTCTGCAATCTGTTGGCTCTTGCCATCAGAGAAAATGCACCTGAATGTAAAGAGATGGGCAGACTCTCTCCTTCATAATCAGGGATGAAGGGAAGAGCTAACTTTGAACAAGAATGTCCTGGGTGCTCATGGTATGATATGGATATGCCATTGGTTACTTACAGGTTTTCCTGAAAAGTCAGGACTGCAAGTTTTTGGTGCTCCATATAAAAGAAGGCCTCAGAAAACCTTCGGACCTGAAGAATAAAACAGAATAAACCGCGTGACTCATTGGGTAGGTTTGCCTTCATTTTCTAAAAGGAAATTAAGGCTCAATGAGGGAAGTAACATATATTAATAAGAAGAGAGCTGAGTCCACAACCCAGAGGTTCCAAAACACCTTTCTACCCTCCACAGCTGCCCTCTCTCATTTCTAGTTCTTAACACAAATCTGATTTATGGACACAATTGAACACATGTTTACTGGTCTGCTCTTGTTTTGCATTCTGTCATTTTTTTAAATTTAGGTCTTATTTCTTCTACTAGAATAAAAGACACTTGAAAACAGAGGCCATAAATAAATGCAGATGAATTAGAATGTGCACAATCAGTCATGTAAGTGTGTCCAGAGACTCAGCTATTTGTCCTCTTGCTGTAAATGAGAAGATTAACATCTTTTATTATGCATGAGTCCCCATCCCCTGTGCACTTCCACCTGGTGGAAAAAAAAAAAAAAAAAAAAAGGCCTTAAGAACAATGGATGACATGTGAAGACACTTCTTCAAAATACTTTCAAAGCATTTCATCATATCCTTTAATATTGGCTCGCCATCACTTGGTAGCCAAGACTGGTACTTTATGAACAGAAGAGCAAAGAACTTCCTTAGAACAAATGGGCTTCCCTTGTGGCTCAGTTGGTAAAGAATCTGCCTGCAGTGCAGGAGACCCTGGTTTGATTCTTGAGTTGGGAAGATTCCCCTGGAGTAGGGAAGGCTACTCACAATCCAGTATTCTGGCCTGGAAGAATTCCATGGACTGTAGAGTCCAAGGGGTCGCAAAGAGTCAGACACAACTGAGCAACTTTCAGAGCAAAGAACTGAGAACCAAAGGAAGTTCACAAAGTTTCTCTGCAAGTTCATGGTGGGTCAGGACTAGCCCTTGGATTGACAGCAGCCAATCCTGACTTTTATTCTGCCCGATGAACCAACTGTTGAAAAGCTTCCTTGAGATATCTCTGCCATGTGACTACAGAACTTATACTATTTGACCCCTTACCCGCAGGGTGTGATGCTCCTGGGTGAGATAAGTGGTCACTTGGGACTGCAGCGTCACTGTGTCCAGGAACTGGGTCCACAGGGCCATCAGGTGGGAGGCCAGCCAGGCGAGATCCTTACTTATCTGCTCAGCTATCTTCTCTGGATTATTCAACATCTGGGGAGGCAAAAGATCGCAGGGAAGGACCTCTGCTCCACACAGCCACTGCCTTCTTCCTCTGAAGCCTTTGCTGGCTTCTCTGCTTGTAATGACTCCCTCTCTCCAGACTCTCCTCTATAGCCCATTATGTTCTGAACTCAGTATCTGGCCGTCATGATAGCTTCCAATTATTAAGTTACTACTTGGTAAGTAAAACACGAAGCGTCTTTTTAAATATACGCATGAACTACTTAATCTCTACAATGAACCTTTGTTAGAATTATTGTAACTATCATTTTACACAAAAATAAAATGAGAGAATTAAATAGAGCATACCCAAAGTCACACAAAGCTGGGAGTAAGCTGTAAGATCATCCCCCCACAAAGCCAGGGCACCATGTTGCCTTTCCAGAGTAGGTGCTGGAAAACATCTGAGAAACGATGAAGTCTTTATAACTTCACAGAGAGCATCAAACTCACTAGGTGATTTCCACATGGCTGGGCTCCACAGACCCAGCACCACCTTACTGCCACGACTTCATATTTCCTAAGGAGAATCCAGGGCTGCCTTAACGGAAGTTTGAAGGATTCAGCCTAGAAAGGGCCTAGAGCTCTTGGAGGAACCTCGGGCTAGCTTCAGTTTAAAGCTAGGAGAGCCACCTGCTTGGGGGTGACTTTTATTCTGGAGAAGTGAGAAGAGAGATTACGTCTCTGAGGACAGCCAGAGAACCAGTGGTCCAAGCCTAACGCTGAATCCTAGGCTTCATCATTTATCTACCAGTAATTTAAGGTGCATCTCCCATGACCCAGGCGCATGCTTAGAATACATGGGGACAAAAGATAAATAAGAGAGCGTCTCTGCCTACAGAGAGCCTCATCCAGTGCAGGAGGTAGGAAGGTGAGTTTACCATGAAGAGTATAGCCAATATTTTAGAATAACTTTAAATTTAGTATAATCTGTAAAATATCAAAGATTATGTTGTATACCTGAAACCAATGTAACACTATAATTCAACAATACTTCAATACAAATGTGTATAGTATCCTCATCCTTAAGATATGGTTAAACATGAACTCAAGAACATTGGAAAAAAAAGAGTTTAGGGATCTATCTGCCCTGGAAGATGATGCAAAGATATATAACCATGGCCATTTCAAACTCATCTCTAAGCTCCTTCTTTGCTGTGTGCCTCAGTTTCTCATCTGCAAAATGAAGGTGCAAAGCAAGTAACTGTTTATTGGATGTAATGATGCCCAAAGCCTAGCCTGAAACACCGAAAGGTCTCTTCACTCTTCTCGGACTAACAGCTGACACTAGCATAATGCACATAGGGTGGAGCGAAGCATCTGAGAGCGAGAAAACCAGAGAAGAAGAAACCTGACACCCAGTAAGGCTCTTTAATTGTTGGGTATTGAAGCTTTGTAATTAATGACTAGCTTGCAGATACAAAGCCTCATTCAACTGTAGCATCTCTAAACTGCTTCTTCCAAGGGGAAAGATGTGTCTTTGATGAAGACACAAGGTGCACAACTCCAAAACGAAAGAATGACCCTTATTTTCTTTCATGGAAGCATTGCTTCCACCACTGGTTCTGTTGGGAGTAAGGGAGAAAATGGGATATTCAGTCTTGATTCAGGCCCATAATCCATGGCCCAAAGTGTTAAGGGTCAGAAAAGGAAGGACTGGGAGAGTGGCGGACAGGGTCAGCCACTGGAAAACCTCCAGGCTGGAGAGTAAAGCTTTTAGATGGACTACTAGTGGCTTATCTTTAAATTCTCCAATCTGTTACCCTCACTGATGGACACCAAGCTCCTGTATCAGCACAAGACACTTTTTTGCCCTGATCATGTTCCCAGCTGTACCTCTGGCCTGGGGCTACCCATGGCTCTAGCCGCATCAACCTGAACACACAGCTCTTTGCAAGCACCAGACCCTTGATCGGCTTGCACCTCTCCTTGGAAGGTCTCCTCCCACCTTCCAATCTCCTTTCCTCTTCTCTTCACCACTTTGGACTTGTCTGTTCTCCACCAGGGAACTGTTTCCAGAGCCAATGCAGTTTGCCTTGCTCCTTTCTTTTCAAATTAATTTTTGTTAGAACTGCTTTCTTTTTTTCTTTTCTTAAAATATAAATTTATTTATTTTAATTGGAGGTTAATTACTTTACAATACTGTATTGGTTTTGCCATATAGCCACATGAATCCACCACAGGTATACACGTGTTCCCCATCCTGAACCCCCCTCCCTCCTCCCTCCCTGTAGGGTGGGATAATTTGGGAGAATGGCATTGAAGTATGTATAATATCATATATGAAACGAATTGCCAGTCCAGGTTGGATGCATGATACTGGATGCTTGGGGCTGGTGCACTGGAACTGCTTTATAATGTTGTGTTAGTTTCAATTGTATGGCAAGATGCATCAGCCATACATATACACACATCAGTCTGCCTTGCTTCTGACGGTTCTTTTGAAACTTCTGCTGTGTTTCAAGTGTGAGACTAGCCCTCCTCTCCTTGAAGTCTACTTGACCTTGCACAGACCACTCTCAGGGCACCACTTGCCAGGTATTGCTCAGTGCCCTGCCTGGCCTGCACGCTGAGGTGTATCCTTTTCAATATTCTCAGTACCTTCTCCGCGGCTGATGGATGGTGAAAACTCAGCAGCTCTTTTCTGAGTAAATGGGTGATTCTGCATCTGTTGAGAGGCACCTGGGCCTCAGCAACTGGACTTCCCTCACTGGGCTTCTTATCCCAGCACCCCAGCCCTCCCCACCTTCCATTTCAGCAATACTGGCAAACGCAGCATGAATTCTGAGCTCAGCCACCAGAGAGGTAAGGCAAAGCCATTCATTAAATGTGTCTTTGGGAGAATTATTTTTTCCCCTAGTTGATGACAGAAACGGCTCCAGATAAGATTAAGAAAGCTTCTAATTAAGCCACAAGAGGACTTTCCTATACTCACGGAGGCCTGGGCCTGTTCAATTACAGATGATGGGCATGGAAGAGTCTCTCTGGTGAGAAAAAGAGAAGCCCTTCCTGCTAACAAGGAGGCGTCTTGGACCCAGTGACATTTCAGGGGGAAGTTGCCTGCAAAACACACAGCCACTCCACCTTGTGACTGCCCTCATGCTTTCACTTGGGCCCAGCCAAGCTCCTTTGCTCAATCGCGCCCCCACCCCCACCCCCTTGTGCAGTTTACTGATGTCTCTTGTGAGCTTGGAGGATGCTGAGCTCTGGAGAGCAAAAGATACATACTTGTAGTCCTGGAAGAGGCATGTGATAGCTATCTATCTCCATAGTTAAACCTACAGTGCTATGAAAGAAATGGATTCTGAGTACTGTCAAAAAGTCATGGAAGGCTTCCTGGAGGAGATGATGGCAGCATTGCATCTTCAAGGTAAGCAGGGGTCAGGTGGAGAAAGCCTGCTTTATCTCCCCTGAGTTAGCCGTGTTCTCTCATCATGGGTCTCAGTCCTGGCTGCAAACTGAATCATCTGCTAAGTCGCTTCAGTCATGTCTGATTCTTTGTGACCCTATGGACCATAGCCCGCCAGGCTCCTCTGTCCATGGGATTCTCCAGGCAAGAATACTGGAGTTGGTTGCCATGCCCTCCTCCAAGGGATCTTCCCAACCCAAGTATCGAACCCACATCTCCTAAGCCTCTTGCACTGGCAGGCAGGTTCTTTACCACTAGTACCACCTGAAGCCCCAGACTGAATCACAGGATTTGGGCTTATCTCTGAAGGTAGGACCCAAACATTTGGAATTTTCAACTGTTGTCTGGTGGACACTGCATGATCTGACCCTGTCTGCTGTACCGAAGCACATGGCTGAGTTTCACTAGAACCTTTCCATCGGTTACAGAGAGCACAACACGTCCTTCCTTAAAGCACACTGCATAGCAGGGCCCCTGACCAGCTGCTCCAACTCACCTTCCCAGCCCAGCCTCCCACAGCCGGCTTCAAATGCATCCCCTGAAGCCATCCCGGGTCCCAAGCACCCGTGGCACTCCATCAGGTCCAGTCTCGCCCTGGTTTCGCACGGTGGTCCCTCCCTGCCTCTCTCCTGACCTCACTGAGAGCCACCTGTGCTCTTGCAGCCCTGCCCCCCCATCTCATGCTCCTGGTCCAGCAGTGACAGCCCCTGCCTCACGGGGGCTGTTAGTCCTGGGAAGCTCTCTGCCATCTTTGTGCTTGTTGTATTCCCAACAGAGTAGCCGGCACATAGTAGGTGCTTAAGCGATGTGAATAATATTCACATAGAGTAAAAGTGCAGGGATGCCCTGGCAGTCCAGCGGTTAAGAACCCACAGATCCGTTGCAGAGGTAACAGGTTTGATCCGTGGTTGGGGAACTAAGATCCTACATGCTGTCTGGCACAGTCAAAAAATAAAAATAAAATTTAAAAAAAGTGCAGGTGAATTGCTCCTTGACTGTAGAGCTCTATGTTTTCAAATTGTCTTAAATCACCCAAAACAGTTTCCACTTTGGAGTCCACCCTTGAGATGGATGCTTTTGTGACCAAGTGCTTGGTTGACCACTTGGTGGCGATGCCCTGCCTCTAAACACCCTGTGGGCAGTGATGTGCCTTTTAGGAAGGTTCTGGGGAGGCAGCTCTGTCTCTTTCACTCCCAGCAGTGGGCCAGCCCTTCAGCCCACCACAGAGCAGCCCAGTGCACACCCCAATCCCCCTTTTCGCTCCCTGACACCCAGCTGCCTCCCTCCCTGCAGCTAATCTGGTTACTCTGAACCAGATTAAAGTCTGCGGCAACACTGTCACTCAAAACCAGGGGCCATTTCCCTGCAGTTTGTGGGCTCCGTGCCAAAGCAGACAGGCAACCCACTGGCTTTTCGTGAAATATGTCTAGCAGCCTGAGTTGTTGCCTGAACCACAGCGGGGACCAGATGCATCAATACTGCAGTGGCTCCCAGAGGCCCTTGGGTTCAGGCCCCAGGCCCACCCCTTCGTGGTTCAGGGACCAGCATGCTCCTCTGTGCAGAATGAGTGGGGACATACCTGTGTCCCCCCGACCCCAGGCACTCGCGGGGCTGCAGTGGGGGCAGCACCTGGGGCACGTGTGCATTTCAGGTGCACAGCACGATGACGTATCCACAGACTGTGACCCCGGCACAGGCTGGGACCTGGGACCCTCTGCAGCAGTGCCTCAATGCCTGCACCTGGACACCCCTCTCCCCCAGCGACAGATACAAAGAAACTGTGTGAGACTGCAAATAACCCGGTGCATGGGCACTTGAAACAAATTCTAGGCAAAAGATACAAACAGACCAAGACCCAACTGCCAGTTTTGAAGAGCCTGGAGCAAAAGCATGCCCCCTGCACAAGACACCTCCTAGGGGGTGGGCACAGCACCTAAGCCCTGCCCCTGGCCCTGGACATACCCTACCCTCACCCCATACAAAGAACCAGCTGGCCCCCACCTTGAAGAGTGAGCAAGCGAGTGAGCACCAAGTGAGTAAGTGTTACTTGCTCTCACTCCCTCCTACTGCAGCGGGGACCCCAGTAAAGCCTTGCCTGAATTCCATCTGGCCTCTGATCAATTTCTATTGATTAAGAAGGCCAAGAACCTTGGTTGGTAACAACATGACTGCCACAATAAACTTATTTAATACACCTATCACCTAATAGAGCTAAAATAGTTTTTCTTGTGATGAGTACTTCTAAGATCTACTCTCTTAATGTATAATACAGAAGTGTTAGTTATAATCACCATACTGTATATTACAGCCCCAGAAGTTACTTATAATGGAAGACCACCAATGTGGTCTCTTTTCCTATGAGCCAATTTTTTTTAAGATTCCACTATAAATGAGATAATATAGCATTTGTCTTTTTCTAAATGACTTATTTCACTCAGCAACATGCCATCAAGTTTCATCCATGTTGTCACAAATATAATGATTTCCTTCCTTTTATGGCTGCATAATATTCCACTGCACACAGACACAGTACATCTTCTTTATGCATTCAGGTTGACCCTCAGGGTGTTCCCAAGTCTTGGGAACATAATGTTACAATGAACATGGGGGTGCAGATATCTCTTTGTGATTTCATTTCCTTTGAATAAATATCCAGAGGTTGGAATTGCTAGACTGTATGGTAGTTCTGGTTTTAATTTTTGGGGGGAATCTCCATACTGTTTTCCATAGTGTCTGCATCAATTTACATTCCCACCAACAGGGCACAAGGGTCCTCTTTTCTCCATATTCCTGCCAGCACATTTTTCTTGTCTTTTTGACGAGAGCTACTCTAACAGGTGGGCTTTCCTGGTGGACGGTAAAGAATCTGCCTGCAATGTGAGAGACCTGGGTTCAGTCCCTGGGTTGCAAAGATCCTCTGGAGGAGGGCATGGCAACTTCCAATATTCTTGCCTGGAGAATCCCCATGGACATAGGTGCCTGGAGGGCTACAGTCTATAGGGTCACAAAGAGTCAGACACAACTGAGTGACTAAGCACAGCACAGCACATTCTAACAAGTGTGAGGTGATGCCACATTGCAGTTTTGATTTATTAATATCTGGAGAGCTTTTAATTAAACATGCAAACCCATGAGCTCCACTCTACTCCCATCTCCTCTGTTTCAACCAGTTTAGCTGGGACCCAGGTCAAGATGTTTCTTTCAAGTCCAAGTGTACTTCTACTGAAAGGCCAGGGATAAGAAACGCTGGTTTAAAAGGCAGAAATGCTAGTTTGCAATGAGACCATCTCAAGTCCTGCCCAGACATGGATTAGCATATCACCAACCCTGAAGCGCATGCTGCCTTCCACCTTGTGTGCCTCTTATTACATGAGGATAACCGTGCTCACCCAGACCTGCCAACACCATGGGATGGGACAGTGCTCCAGAGACTGTCAACAACTGCTTGCATCAGCCGAGTACTTATTAAGCACAAACTCTTAGTACACGCTTGATGAACATTTGGCAGATACACATCACTGTTTCAACATCATCGTCATCACTGAAGCTAGCCTCATGATATGTGTGAGCCGTCTGAGCCAAGCCACAAGATTTCTGTCACCCTCCATGAGAAGCACATAACCCAAAGTCAACAAACGCTTGTTAGGTGGATGGATAATGGACATTGAAAAGTGTGAGTGCTAGGTCGCTTCAGTTGTGTCCGACTTTGCGACCCTCTGGACTGTACCCCGCCAGGCTCCTCTGTCCATGGGATTCTCCAGGCAAGAACAGTGGAGTGGGTTGCCATGCCCTCCTCCAGGGGATCTTCCTGACCCAGAGATGAAACTCACGTCTCCTGTGGCTCCTTCACTGCAGGCAAATTCTTTACTGCTGAGCCATTGGGGAAGCCCAATAAATAGTGTAAATGTCAGGGAAACCAAGACCTGTTAACCTGTTTGGTGTTTTTCAAAATATCTAGCATGTGGCCGGGCACACAATAGATGTCTAAGAGACCCAGAGATTTAGGGCAGTGGGATGGGAGAGTGTTTCTTCAGTTGAAGATGTAACAGGAGGTTACCAGTCGTGTCTTTTCATCTCTGATCTCTACACCAAGCAAGCAATGTTGCCCCATATAACTACTGCTGTTCAGAACCAAGGAGTTGGCTTCCTGATTACCTGCAGCTCTGAGCACAGCTGAGAGAGTGTTTCTTCAACAGCAAGTGACTCTAAAAAGAAAAAAAAAAAAAAACACAATGAAACAGACACATAATGAACTGTGGAATTGTTAATGGTAGGTAAGAGGCACAGATTTCAAGTCAGCATTGACGTCACAGAAAAAAATACAGGCTCTGTGGACTCCTGTCATCTCTTGCGTCTAAAAGATCCTGTTTATAAGAAGCATGATGTGAAGCCATGTGACGTCACCCTGGGTAAAGTCAACATGTTCCATGTGATGCATTTCTGAGATCCCCAAGTTCACTTTGTGTGGTCCAAAGCAATCCCACATTCTGCTGTGCTTTTGTGGGTAGCGCACACATACACACAAAACCGGGTCCTGACATCCGGGACCCAGATCTAGATCTCCTTCACACAGGTGGGTGTTCAGAAGCCCAGGAGCGTGGGATGGCAGAGCCTGGCCTCCTGCTCAGCACCACCACCTCATCACGACCTTCCACGCAGGCAGCAGAGCAGCCTGCAACCTCGCCGTCTTCTCAGTTGCAACTGGGTGGACTCTGGCCATTTGTGGCTTCACAGGTTTGCCTGTGTTCCAACTCTGCCTAGTTCCATGCGGCTGTGCTAAGACCTTGCGGGTGGCTGCTGCATGAATTTTACTTAAAGCATCGTTGAAAAGGTGAGTGCGAGGAAACCTTCAGCTCCGATGGTCCTCACGGGTGGGCACACACCTGCCTACCTGGCAGCTGCCCTCAGCCCCCCACGAGGCAGAACAGGCTTTGGTCAGTGTCCATGGCTGTGCACTCGGGGTCTGGCACAATGCCTGGTACACAGTAAACATTCAATAAAAATATGGTGAGTGTGTAAATGAACAAATAAATTCAGTTCTTTTTTTGGTTAAAAAAAAAAGTTGAAGCAAGAAGCTACAGGACACTGGCTTCACTTTGCATCTGAGCTAAACTGGCCCAGAGCTGTGCGGGTCTCCTTTGAGTGCATCTGACCTGAAAAATTTCAACTCCAAGATCATGTGCTTCAACGAGGGCATCAGAGGGACTTCCTTGGCAGTCGGCAGTTAAGAAGACTCTGCTCCCAGTGCAGGAAAGACGGGTTCAATCCCTGGTCAAGGAACAAAGATCCCTTATCCCTCGTGGTGCCGCCAAATACAATTTTTTTCAAAAGAGGGCCTTAAAGCTGACAAAACCCAGCTGGTAAGAGGGTGCCAGAGGTCAAGGCAACAACAATGCTGCGCTTACTTCTTCATTCTGCACACCAAGCACTGGGTGTGAGGGATCTGGGCTCAGATCCGGCTTCTGCCCGTAAAGACCCCCAGTCTAGTGGGGAAGAGAAATATGCAAATACAGGACTGCTGTGTGGCGTGTTCGGTGTAATAACAGACACACACAAGGCCACTGATCCCACCAAAGCTACAACTCGCTCCACAGGTGAGATCTCAGGGCTCGGGGAGAGACGCTGAGGTTCCCCACAGCAGGACTGTTATTAACCGTGAATACCAGGCTGCGTTGGAGAAGGAAATGACAACCCACTCCATTGTTCTTGCCTGGAGAATTCCATGGACAGAGAAGCCTGGCAGGCCATGGTCCATGGGGTCGCAGAGAGTCAGACACGACTGAAGCAACTAAGCAGGCACCAGGTTGAGGGCCTGGCTTCTGTTCTAAGGACGAAGGGCCTCTTTAGGGGACTTTGAGCAGAACAATAACCTGCTGTGAATGAGTGTGACCCGATATAAAAGGCTGCCCCAAGCGCAGAACCTCTGTGCTCCTGCCTCATCCTGCCACACATGGCTGTGTGACCCTGAGTGGTCATTTCACCTCTCTGAGCTGCAGTCCCACCATCTGTCAGTCAAGAGGGAGGGGGTCCAATGATCATGATCTCTGGTGATGTACAAGAAGCAAGTCATCCCCGGAAAGCCAAAGATGATGACTACTGAGAGCTTTCTCTAGTCACCCATTAAACACATACATTTAGGTATTTCTTGGACTGTTTTACACTCTTGTAAGTTTCAATCCTGTAGCTACAGCCTTATTAAGAAAAAAGGGTGTAAATAGGCATTTTCCTTTAGAAAGCAACTTCACATTATGTGCCCAGGGTAGATGTTTAATACATGCTTAATAAATTGAATAACTTGGTGGGTGAATGCATGAATGAGTAAATGAATGTGGTGACTAGAGGCACATGGGCCTTTTCTTCCTGCACTGGCATGCCCAAGATGTCCTCCTGCTAGAATGATGGAAAATGCCAAAACACCGAAACAAAAACCAAACCAAACCTACCTGAAACAGTGCTTGCTACTGTGACATTTCCAAGAGCATGCTGACTCCTGAGGGCAGAGGGCCAGCTGCTGGGGAGGGTCTCCCCCGTCCCTAGCTCCCAGCCCCTTACCCAGCTCCATGCGCGGCAGCTCGGGGATGTCCCTCAGGATGGTCAGGAAGTAGGCGCGCAGCCCCCGGTAGGCGTGCAAGAGCGTGAGGCACAGCTCCCGGTGCCACTTGTAAGCGTGCTGCATGCAGTTCTCAGAGGGCACGTAGAAGCTCCCCTGTGGGGGGAAACAGAAGCAGAAGCTGAGGACCATCCCTGTGGCCTGGTCCTGAGAAAACTGGGGAAGACAGTCAAGACTGCAGCAAAAGAGTTGGAATCTCCTCCCTTCCCTTCTGCATGGGAAACCCACTGAACTGGCCAAGCCTCTGTCTTATAATCTTCAAATTAAAACAATAATGAGAGTAATAACAACATTAGATGATGATGATGATCATGATGAGGGCACGGACCTCACAGGTTTGGGGCACGTGAATGTCGCCCCCTCTTGTAAGACTCTTTCTCTTGCTGCTGTAAGAAGAAGCCATGTGACCGACAGAGGGGGCTCCTTTTCACAGGCATTTAGAAAGACCTCTGTACTGGTGGATGAAAAGCACAGTGCTGAGAAGGAGAAAAACACTTTGCTGTAAAACAGGAAGAAGTCGGTGAGTTTCAGCTCTCAGTGTTGAAAGTGTCAGAGGCTGTGGGTGTGACCACGGAGTGTGAGAATGCTCCATACTGTGTTTGTAGGTGTAAGACACATTACAGCCATCATTACACATTACAAGTCATTTATCTGAAGAGGAAAAGATGCCTGAGTCCACAAGTTACTTGTAGGCTGAGACATGATGGAGGAGGACCAGGACAGTTCTGAATTTCTTGCAACACCACCAGAGAAGGATGACTTTGGGTGAATTTCAGGAAGGACTTAAAAATGAGAGAAAGGATTCTCAGAGATGGGTTTGGACAGAAAAAGAGAGGTACTGAGTACTGTGGGCTTCCCAGGTGGCGCCAGTGGTAAAGAATCCACGTGCCAAGGCAAGAGACGTGAGACATGGGTTTGATCCTTGGCTCAGGAAGATCCCCTGAAGGAGGAAATGGCAACCTGCTCCAGCATTCTTGCCTGGAGAGTCCCATGGACAGAGGAGCCTGGCAGGCTATAGTCCATGGGGTCACGAAGAGTTGGACGTGACTCAGCACACACCCACACACACACCAACTACTGAGTTGGAGAATTCCACGGGGGTAGGAGTCTATGGCCTGTGTGGCTATGAGGGGAGCAAGTAAATGTCTTTTCACCATCTCGTGCTTCCTAGCCTGTCCTGCTGGGTGAAACTCCAGGTAAAATGTTGTCAGAATTACATCCTCTTGGCTCTTGTGAGTTGACTTGCATGCTGTCCATGAGGCAGCTTCCTGCCCTCTTTGTCTCCTTCTCCCTTGCCTTCTTTTAAGAGGGCTGAGTCGGTGCAGTGAGGGCAGGGCAGGTCTGATAGGGGTCAGCAGCCGTCTGAACTTCCTCTACTCCCAATGGTGTCACGAAGGTGGGTGCAATTGCTTGCACTCTCATCACTGCCTCACGATTGCTGGGTCATGGAATGCAAAGTGGTACAAATTAGGGAACCTGGATGGAAGTCTCAGTCAGGTCTGCAGTCACTTCTTTCTGAGTCAGTTTTAGGTTAATTCCTTGTTGTTGCTTTTTTTTCAATCACTAAGTTGTGTCTGACTCTTTTCAATCCCATGAACTACAGCATGCCAGGCTTCCCGGTCCTTCACTATCTCCTGGAGTTTGCTCATATTCATGTCCAGTGAGTCGGTGATACCATCCAACCATCTCATCCTCTGTCACCTTCATTTCTTGCCCTCAATCTTGTCAAGCATCAGGGTCTTTTCCAATGTGTTGGCTGTTCACATCAGGTGGCCAAAGTATTGGGGTTTCAGCATCAGTCCTTCCAGTGAAAATTCAGGGTTGGTTTCCCTTAGAATTGACTGGTTTGATCTCTTTGCAGTCCAAGGGATTCTCGAGAGTCTTCTCCAGTGCCACAATTCAAAAGCTTTTGAATTGCTTTTTGATTTCCCTGGTAAAAGACTGCACGACAGACATTAGCCGGCAGGAAGATCATGGCCTGTGCCCTGGAGAGCAACGACCATGGGAAGGGGGTGGGGCAGAGGGAGGAGCCCGCTGCACAGAGACCTCAGTCAATCCCAGGGGAAGCTCTGGACCTGCAGAGCTCTCTGGCCAGGCCTTTGCACTCATGCATTGACTGGTCACCTAGGGAGGAGGTGTGACCTTGGTCAGCAGCTCTCTCAGACAGAGCAGCCTCCAGAGAGGGACTTGGCCACCCGTTGTTGGCCACCATTGTCCTTGGCAGAGCTGGAAGGAGCGATTCATGTCTAAAGGTGGAAACTGGGCATCACAGAATTCCCTATGGAAAGTCCCAGCAGCGTCCTTCACTCCTCAGCACCTCAAATTAACCCTGGCTTTGCCTAATGAGGACCCTACTGATTTGAACTGAAGAAAGACATTCAGCAAGCTTTGACATTGAAAGACGTCTCCATTTCATCAAGCAGAAAACCCAGGCAGGACACCTGTAGTCGCCAGGGGCCCAGGGTAATCTGAATATTCCTACTTCTCATCTTTCTTATTATATTAAGATCAGAAGCAGTACAGCTGTGGGAAGACAAGCAAAGTTTGTGCATAGCAGGGAGCATGTGTACTGCACTCTCCAGGTCTACGGAGCAAGAAATAATTCACTGTTCATGAACTACCTAGATGTTCCCATCACACTGTATCTCACTGAGTCCTTAACAAGCACCTTATAAGGCAGATATTCTCACTTTGATTTTCAAAATATAGTACAGATATGGTAAAAAAAAAAAAAAAAAAAAAACTCAGTATTACTAAAGGAAACACAATATAGAGTTCCCTTTTCCCCAGAGTGAATAACTTTCTCATACGTCCTTCTATGAAGCTTCCATATACATACATACCCACGTATATTTATGTGCACTTACATGCATGTATTTCCTAAAACAGACAGACTCATGTTGGAAGATGTTCTGGGACATTTCTCTGTTACTTATTTTTATCATTTATGCCTTGAAGTTCTTTCTTCTCAGACCAAATAAGTGATAGAAATCCAATTCCCATTTTGCAGGTTAAAGGCTGTAACTCAAAGAATACAATGAGCTGCGCAGGGTCACTCTGCATTTCTGCCCACAGCAGGAAGGATTCTCAAGTCCAGGGGCTCAGCGAAGGCAGTCCTCGCTCACCTGCCACGTGTGCCTCTGGGAACCACGCTGGCAAAGGACAGCTGCTCCGCTTAACTGTGACAGAGGCCTGAATACAAGCCCTGCAGTGCCTCCCTCAGCCGTGACTAAGCAGAAATAAAAGCGACAGAGGATTAACAAAGGCATCGGATCTCTGAGTTCCCGGCTTGTTTGCTTCCGACAGCCCTGAAACCTCCATTTTCCAGTCCTGCTCACAACTGCATTTTCTTACCACCAAGGCCTCCTTTTGACAGTGCTCCAGGACCCACGGATGAGGCAAAGTCTATAAAGTCTATAGATCTATAAAGTCCATTATTAAGTTCCATTTTCAGACTAGACACGAATCTTATACGAATCTTATTCTTACACGAATCTTGTTCTCCAACAGAGAATGTTGGAGAATCTTCAGAAGGCTGGTTCAATGTGATTACTGAGATAATATGAACTCACAATGCTAACCCAAAGAGAAATCCTAATAAAATATGCCTGGATATTATATGCCTATTATTATAAACAAAACAAATGGTATTTCCATAAGTACTCAACTGCATATTTGGAAAGTGAGTGATTTGCCATAGAAAATCCCATTCACTGACCCTCCAGGCCTGCAGAGCCAGCATGAATGAACCTATGTCCCTAACAGAACTGCAAGAAGTGGAATGAAAAACCTTGTCCAATCTCCCCAGTACAGAGGAAGAACTTTTTAGCCACCCTCCTGATCAACAGTCTGGAATGGAAACCTTAAATAATACAACAGGATTCATGCAGGGTGAACCAAACATGAGACTGTGTGCAGACTCACAATGGAAGGCACTCTTGGCCAGGGCCCATCCCCATGGGATCATCTGTACAACATATACATAAAGGAAGTTATCATAGTATGGTCTATTAGGGTTAAGGATTAAACAAAACCACTTGGGTAAAACATAGACTTATATGATGGCTCAGTGCAATATCAGGGTACACCGAAAGGAAATTTTAAAACTAGGACACACCATTGATGGCCTCTGAAAGCACTATCAATTATGCAGCTCGTACCTCCACGGTCAACCAGGAGGTTGAAACCGACAAGTGGACTTTAACTTAATGGAAGTCTTCAGGGAGCTGTGCAGGGATAAAGTTTGGTTGGAACACAGAATCCAAAGTCAAATAGGGTCTATTTCTTGCTTGCATACTATCCATGTGACTAAGTTAGTCCTTCAATGTCTGAAATGTCAGTGGCCAAACATGGAAAGTGGGGATAATAAAGTTCAATTGTTTAGTACAGTGTCTGGTTTATATTAGGTATCTGTTAAATGTTAGATAGGAAGTTCTTCTTTCTCCTTCATTTATTACCTAATGAAGATAACTAAGCTTTCCATCAAATCAGACCTCTATATGCATGCCTCTCAAACCTACATTTCTGCATCTAATCCCTGCTCTGATCTCTAGATCTCTATTCCAAACTGCTGATTGGATAGCTTGCCTGTTGTCACAAAGGAATCTTAAAATACCTGTTATACAGAGTGAAGTAAGTCAGAAAGAGAAAAACAAATATCATATTAACGTACATACATTGAAGGGACTGATGCTGAAGCTAAAGCTCCAATACTTGATGCAAAGAACTGACTCATTAGAAAAGACCCTGATGTTGGAAAAGATTGAAGGCAGGAGGAGGAGATGACAGAGGACGAGATGGTTGGATGGCATCATTTATTCAATGGACATGAGTTTGAGCAAGCTCCGGGAGATGGCAAAGAGCAGGAAAGCCTGGCGTGCTTCAGTCCATGGAGTTGCAAAAAGACGCGACTGAGCAACTGAACAAAAATAACAAATGGAATCTAGAAAAATGGTACTGATGAACCTATCTGCAGAGCAGGAATAGGGACACAGATGTAGAGAACAGATTTGTGGACACAGCGGGGCAAGGAGAGGGTGGGATGAACTGAGACAGTAGCATTGCCAGATATGCACGACCATGCGTAAAGTAGATAGCTAGTGCGAAGCTGCTGCATAGCACAGGAAGCTCAGCCTGGTGCTCTGTGATGGCCTAGAAGGGTGGGGTGGGGGAGGGGAGAAGGTGGCTCAAGCCAGAGGGGATCTATGTATCCTTATAGTTGATTCACATTGTTCTACAGCAGAAACCAACACATTGTAAAGCAATTATCCTCCAATTAAATTTTTATTTTTTAAAAAAGGAGCTTATTACTGTCCCTCTTACCTGATCTCTCTCTTCCCTCTGGTCTTTGTAAATGGACCCACCTTGCCCAACATTCAAGGAAGCCAAGGAGTGCCTCTAGTCTCCAGACCTCTCTCACCTCAAGAATCTAAGTATTGAAAGTTTGAAAACACTCTTGCCTCTGCCCTAACTTGAGTCTTCTCTATAGCTTACTTTAATTGCTACCACATCCTTCTAGTTATTCTCACTGCCCAGTTGCCACCTTTCGTCTCCAGCAGTACTGCATGCAAGCTGGTTTAGCGCATCCCCACTGACTTCCCAGGTGGCGCTAGTGGTAAAGAACCCACCTGCCAATGCAGGAGACAAAAGACACACAGGTTCCATCCCTGGATTGAGAAGATCCCCTGGAGAAGCAAATGGCAACCCACTCCAGTATCCTTGCCTGAAAAAATTCCATGGGCAGAGAAGCCTGGCAGGCTACACTCCATGAGGTTGCAAAGAATCAGACATGACTGAGCAAGTGAGTGCACAGACACTGTCTACAAGACCGAGTTCATATTCCTTAGAATGGCATCCAAGGCCTCAAGCCCCAGTCACAACTCCAGGGTCAGCGGCTGCCTCTTGTTTCACTCCAGAACCTGCTAGTTGCCATTCCTTCCTTTAAAAGCCTGTGCCCTTGCTGCTTGAAACTCACCACAAAGAATTAGATCAATGTCCTGTCCCTTGTGAAGCTTCTCCAATTACCCACTCCTCTCGGGTCCCTTACACATACCTCATTAGACCACAGTTATTTCTTAAAGTTCTCTCTTCAAACCTCCATGCACACTTTGAGGTTAGACAGTGTGCTATGTCTTTGAACCTGAAAC
This sequence comes from Cephalophus harveyi, assembly GCA_006410635.1. Classification (NCBI taxonomy): domain Eukaryota; kingdom Metazoa; phylum Chordata; class Mammalia; order Artiodactyla; family Bovidae; genus Cephalophus; species Cephalophus harveyi. Next base: position 8,896 of record SJYT01010573.1, on the reverse strand, counting down.
ACCTACCTAAAGAACTGATGCTTTCAAACTGGGGTGCTGGAGAAGACTCTGGAGAGTTCCTTGGACTGCAAGGAGATCAAATAAGTCAATCCTAAAGGAAATCAACCCTGAATGTTCACTGGAAGGACTGATACTGAAGCTGAAGTGCCAATACTTTGGCCACTTGATGAGAAAAGCTGACCCACTGGAAAAGACGCTGATACTAGACAAGATTGAGGGCAGAAGAAGAGGGTGACAGAGGATGAGATGGTTGGATGACATCGCCAACTCAATAGACATGAGTTTGAGCAAGCTCCAGGAGATAGTGAAGGACAGAGAAGCCTGGTGTGCTACAGTCCATGGGGTCTCAAACAGTCAGACATGACTTAGCTACTGAACAACAACAACTGTTCATTGTATGCCTGCTGTGTGCCTGGTACTATTTTCTGGTCCCTGAATTCCTCTTCTTGGTGATTTAGCTAGTTTTTCACCACTATCTTTGTTTTAACCAATAAAAAAATAACAATAATAACTGAAACGTCATTAATACACAGCTAACATTTATTATTTAACTCTATTAAATGTCAGGCAATAACTGTTTTATAGGTATCAATTATTTAATTCATATGCCAACACAATGAAATAAGCACAATTATTTATCTCCATTTTATAGATTGGGAAACTGAGCTCCAGAATGGTAAATACCAAATGACTTGTTTGCACGTCTCATGGCATACAAAGGTACACCAGCAATGCAGACACAGTCTGACACTGGAAACCACACATCCCTAGTCTTAACGCTGAATTTAATCTTCGATTTGAGCTTCAGGGAGTTGAAAGAGTCTGTGTTCACACATTCAGGAGGCAGAAGAGTTAAGCTTCTAATTCCAGTTAAAGCCTCAATTTTCAAAGGAAACTAGCTCTACAGATTTCAAGAGGAATCAAAACCTCCTTGTGCTAGCCTTCACTTTGTAACTAACTAGCTGTAATTCCAGGAAAGCAGTTTTAACTTTCTGCCCTTTTAGTTGTCAGCAGCACACTGATGCTGGGGTTCCCAAGTGGTAAAGAATCTGCCTGCCAATGCTGGAGACAGAAGACCCGGGTTTGATCCCTGGGTTGGAAAGATCCTCTAGAGGAGGAAATGGCAAGTCACTCCAGTATTCTTGCCTGGGTAACCCCATGGACAGAGAACCTGGGGGACTACGGCCCATGGGGTCGCAGAGAGTTGGACATGAGTGAGTGACAGAGCACACACACAACACATCACTGCTACCTTAGTTAACAGGTCCCAATTTTTGTGTCCCAACACACTGGATCATGGTGACTAGCTGTGAGTTGAGTTACAAGTATTTCTTACCCAAAATGGCTAACATATAAAAATCACAAATTCAAAGTCGTTCCTATCACCCTCTTACTGGTAATCCACAGAGGTTCCTTTAGCAGGAGCAAAGGAGAAGGAGAGTTGCCAGGCTTGGACAGATGAGCAGACATGATGCGGGGAAAGTAATTCATGGTCTCAAGCCTAGGGCATATTCCCACCTAGGCATCTGCTCCAGTTTGCTGCCCTCCAGCATCACATGGCTCCAGGACTGAACGATCATACAAATGACTGTTGTTGAACAATCCCAGGGAGATCTATACGGCTCTAGCCATAAAATGAATAAATTTGGTTTTGTGTTTCTCTCCCTCTGCAAGTTGGTTGTACCCCCACCTCCCTTCCTGGAAATCAGGAACAGAATATTATCCATCTTCTAATCCCAGCCACTTTCACATACTTTCCATCCATGTGGCTGACTGAAGGGAAATTTAGAAAAAATGAAGGGCAGTGGGGAAAATGAAGAGATGTGCTGTTAAGGAGTATCACGGCAGTGGAAGGGGCAGCTACACACAACGTCCCAGTGAGGGGAGCTACAGCCAATGGATCAAAGTCCTAAAGACACACACTGTGGATGAGAACACTCCTCCTCTACTCTTGATGTGTTTTCAATGTGGAGGGACATCCACTAGCTTCATACTTCCAGCTCCTCTCCATCCACTTATTGAGCAAATGGTGAGTTCTGGATAAGAAATTAGGTTCTTCCTTGGATTCTCCCTCTCTCAGTAGCAAGTCCACTCTCAGCCCTGGGGAAGCCTGGTAGATGAGAAGGTCTTCAAGGGGGGCCTGCATTTATCTAGCATGGCTGTATCTGATTAAGTAAGCAGTTGATTCTGGAGTTCAAGATCTGGGAACCTCCTTGATCAAATAATATAAACCAAGTGATCTCACATCTTCATTTTAATTCTGTCTTATTATTTTGTCTTATTTTCCAATTAGCACAGCACTCAGCTGGGGAGAATAAGATATTGTGTAGCAGTTTCTCTTCACACCTAGCAGCTCTGATCTCCTGTGATGACACTAATTCTTCCCTGTGTCATATTACCGGGGTGCTCAGGAACACAGGGCACAAACAGAAGAGTCGGTCAGTGTAGGCTGGAGGGTTAGAATAGATTAGTGGATTTCAAGCGCTATTTTGAGAAGTCATTGGTTCACCACAGCAGCAGCCAAGGGGCAGGGTGGGTGAGGCCCCCACTTCATCAGAGCTTTCTGTTCACAGCAGTTTTATGTTGGACTCTGTCTAGGCATTCATTTGAAAAAGAAGTCCTTAGTTAAAAAAAATAAATAAAATTTGAAAATCACCGCACAAAGCTAATGCCCCTGAGTGCTCAACTGTTCTATTGTGGTCCAGAGGACAAGCCTAAATTGTGTGGCTGAAAATCAGACCTCAACAGCCTTTGTTGTTTATTGTTTAATTTCCTGATTCTCAATTATTGTTTTCTTTCTTCTTTACTCACACTGCCTGTCTTAAACAGCAGTTTTTAAAAGACTTTAAAAAGTTTTTAAAGGGAAAGAAATGACCCCAGGTCATTTCTGTAATTCCAAGTTCAATGAATTTTTATGGAACTCTGTTGCTTTACCCCACAAAAATTAAGAAAACACTGAGAGGTTACAATCCTGCTTTTGCTGCTCACCAACTTCAGGACCTCGGACAGTAGCTGACTGGCCTCATTGGACAAGAGTGGGGATAAAGGAAAAATGCTCTTTGTCTTCTTTCCTAAAGCACAACAAACACCAGCCCATTAGTCTTCTAATCATTATTGGTAAGAACTCCATATGAATTCTCCCACAGATGCACTTAAGGGATGGTATTTTCTTTAATTTTTTTTTCAATCTCCATATCACCAAGAGATTGTGACTTATTTAAAAGTTTAAAAAGTAATAACTCATTGGTTATTAGATAAAATGACATATTGGCTCTGAATAATTCATAACTATCTTCAAAGTTTCCTTAACGCCTATTAAGTAATTTGGGCAAATGCATATACTGCTGTTTTGGATCCACTTGACTTCAGAGAACTGTGTCCTTATATTAGAAGTACTATGACTGGAAGTCCCATTGGGTGTCTTCAGCACATCAATAGGGTCAGTTCAATCTGGGTGATCATCATGATCCTAATCACTCTATGTTCGGTGCTCCCTGTGTGCCTATCATTGTGCTAAGCACTTGAGCTCCAGACATTAGCACACACTGCCCTCCTCCTCCTGGAAGAAAATAGTCTCAAGTTGGAGGAACCAGGGACATGAATGCAAAATTGTCGTGCAACATGGCAAGCATACTAGACAAAACCTTGGGATGCTATGAGTGTGTGGAAAGGAGCAGCTAGGGAAAGCTTCTTGGAAGAAGCGGTGCTACAGTTGAATCTCAAAAGGCTAGGTGGGTAGACTACGGATGAGGGAGGGCACCAGAACAGTCATAAACAAAGGCAGTGAGGGAACAAATTAATAAAGTGCAGGGAAATATAATCAGTACTTTGCTGCTAAGGTAAATGAGTCAGGAGAAACAAGCAGGAGATGATTCAGGACAGACAGCCTGGAGTCTGATCACAGAGGGTCAGACATATCATGTTGTGTGTGCATGCTAAGTTGCTTCAGTCATGTCCAACTCTTTGTGATGCTATGGACTGTAGCCCCACCTCAGGGCTCCTCTGTCCACAGGATTCTCCAGGCAAGAATTGGAGTGGGTTGCCATGCCCTCCTCCAAGGGATCAAAAAACAGTTCCCTGGCACAAAGAGACATGTAAGAAATGGACAATACATGGCTGGTATGCCCATCAGTGGGGGATGGGGAGACACGTTTAGCCCTCTTCTATGACTGGCTTCTCATTAGTCATTGCATCTGGCCCTCCAAACATTCAGGGAAGTTGAAATCATGATGTAAATATGCAAAAATGGAACAGTCCCAGAGATGTTAAGTAAATAGCCTGAGGTTCCATAATTACTAAAAGACAAGTCTAGGATTCCAAAGCAGCACAACCTTGCTCTGTTCTTCCACTGGGTCCTATTCTAAATTCACCAGAAACAATATCTTCTCAACTGAGGATAAGACAGCAAGAACGGGGACAATAAAAATGGCAGAAGTAAGGTGAAATGGCCATCAGATACACTGGGTTAACTATGTAGCGTATTAAGGGTCAAGCAATTAATACTTCCATCCCAAGGGACTAGTTTACAGATCAGAAACCCAGACATATCTGCAGAATAAGTAAGCAGTCAGTCTCAGCGCCTTGGGATATGGTGACCATGGTAAATGTTTTTACTTAGAATGCTGGAGGGGTTCACTACAGTCTCTTAAAGATGTAAAAGTCTATGCCTTTGTGACTGTAATTATCAAAGGTATTAAATTCCTTTAGCTGGCACAGGAATTAAGTCAGCATAGAGTCAGCATCAATAATTACTCTTCTATTTTAGAGTCCTGAAGTCTCCTGTGTGAATTGGGTCCTTATCTTTCTCCCTAGTACTTCAGGTGGACTTTCTATTATACACAGCTCATTCAATGGGGAACCAGGAAAGAAGACCAGAATAGGGTGACACGGAAAAAAAGAATCTATGTTCTGATAGCGAACATAAAAACACCACCCATGTGGCTCCTTATAAACCTTATCTGAGATACACAGCATTCAGAGTCATTTCTAAGTGAGGTGGGGGACGACTGGCTCAATGTCACATGGAAGGGACAGGTCATGGCTATGGCTGGAATGACATGTAACTATTCACAGAGCCCACTTTTCTAACCACCACCAATTCCAGCCTCTCTGGAGCAGACACTGGTTCTCTCTTTTTTACCTCTGCAGAAAACAGATCATGCTGTTCTCAGAGATTATTAAGGCAAACGGGAGGCCACTGAACCAATACTGTCATTTTAGAATGTTTACTTCTGTAAGAAACCGGCTCAGAATACTTCTGGCTTTTATTGGAATGATTATAGCTATTGCAGAAACCAAAATAAGAGTGTTTGCATAAGAAGTCATAGTATAACTAGAGCTTTTAAATCAATCCTATAAAGGATGTGTCATTATTATCCTCATTTTATAGATAAAGAGACAAAGTGTCAGGTATTGAAGAAGAGCTTCCTATAAAATACTATCAACATTTATAGACCAATAATAATCTTAACACATGTTCAGTAAAATCTGGATTGTGTCCACAGCCACGTTGCATTCAAATATTGCTGTGCAGTTTATGTAGCTGCATTTTCCTTAGCTGAACTGTTAAATGTAAGGCCACTAACGTGACAGCATTAATATTGCAACACTTCTTAACTGAGGCTAGGGCAGTTGACTTATTTTTATGCTGGTCTATACTCATCGTTGTTTCGTTGCTAACTCTGTGACCCCACAGACTGCAGCACACCAGGCCTCCTTGTCTCTTACTATCTCCCGGAACTTGCCCAATTTCATGTCCACTGAGGTGGTAATTCTATCCCACCATCTGTACTTATTGACTGCATATTATTTGCTATTACTCTGTTGAATACGGTGAGCACCTTCTGTATGACATATAGCCCAGTCTGCATGTGTGATTAATACCTCACCTACAAAACAAGAATAGTAAGAACAATTACCACCAAGAAATATAGTGAGGAACAACTGAGACAGGCAATGGAAGCTGAGTACTTAGAAGAACATCTGGCCAAGAATGAACATCTCACAAATAACAAGGACTTGTATTACGGCAATACAGGAAAGGTGCACGTATGCCACTTCGTAGATGTGGGAGGACAGATGACAGAGTTCCAGCTCACACAGAGAGGACAGGCCAGAGAGCCCAGAAGCCAGCATGATGCTGGTGGCCACTGTGCTGGTAACCACACTATACAGACACTGTCTCCCTTTTCTCTGTGCCAAAGAGATCAAGGCATAGAAATGGGAGGTGAACCAGAATCCCACATCCCTGCTCTCTTCCAAATACAGGTGATTTTTTTTTAATTTTTAATTTTAAAGTTTATTACAGACTTCGTTTGAGGGGATGAGTAATACTGGTTTTGTTTTTAATTAGTTTCTGTGTTTTGGCTACATCGTGTGGCATGCAGGATCCTAGCCTCCTGAGAGGGATTGAACCCATCCTCCTGGCACTGAAATTGTGGAGTCTTAACCATCGCACTACCAAGGAAGTCCCTAAATATGGGTGATTTTGATTTTCAGAACTATAGACAGAGCCTTCAAATGATATGAATAGGCCACTTGAAAACTGTGTGTACTAACGAGGATTCTGCGGACAGCAGATTCTTTAATTAAGGTAACTGGAGTCACTACACATCATTACAATGCAGAATATCCTGAAATATCCAACATTTGAAAATGCTGAATCTCTCCATTAAAACATTTATAGCTTTGACACTTTCATTTTCTAGTATTTTACTTCCATTTGTTCTTCATTAAGAGCAGTTCCCCAAACTGTGTGTAACGTTCAGCAATTTTGCCAGCAGTTGGCAAACTGGATGCTTAATATTTAATCTAATTGAGAGCAACATTACACAACTCAAACAAGCAATTTAGTTGTCAGATCATCATAAAAACCCCAAACACCTTTCTGATGAATGTCTTTATTTTTAAAGTCTGGTTTGAAGGAAGGCTCTGACTTAACTAAATAACTATCCATCAATGCAATTGGATACATTTTAAAGCTCTTTAAAAATTCCCAAACAGTTGCTAAGTGTGACATTTTAAAAACACAAGAGACCACGTGTTGAGTGAAATGACCATGCCCTCCACTGTCAGGGTCAATCTGAATTGACATGTTGGCGTAGCAGATTTTAACCTCATCAGGGCTCCACACTACATGTTAAATCACTGAATCTATCTGTTAAAAAAAAATTGGAATGAGATGCCATCCATAATACAAGATTGATGACAGATTTTAGTTATGTAATAGATCAAGAGCCTGGTAGATATTAAGTATACCAGATGGCCACTCCATAAATAGTAGGTACAATGAATAAATAATAATGATGACTGTTATCACTATCACAGCTAATTCTATTATTTTTATTAATAATATTTTAGTGTTAATATAATATCATCTCATTTCTCCTCATAATCAGATCACACTCAAGGGTTACAGGAAGCAGGCAGTGGAAGCAATGGGAGAGGTCAGTTCCACTTTGGGCATTATTTCTGATTTCATATAACTCTTTTTTTGTTTCACTTGATGCCTTTGATTCTTAAAGACTTGACTCCCTGCTCTGGCATGAATATCTTTTGGGAATCGGATTTTAGCTTGTTCAGGATCAAATACTGAGGAGGTTTATCTCCCTTGAAAATTGCTGTTTGTGGATTTAAGCAAAAGAAGGGTAGAGCAAGAGGAGAAAGGAAATAGAGTGCAAAGGAGGGAAAGTTTGCTGAGCTTGATGAGCAGCAGAGAGAAAGCCACCAGCTCCACTGGGCTGGAGCCCATGCAGAGGTTGGCACCAAGTAGGCACCATACAGAACAGGAGGGCTTGATGGGTATGAATCCCTCATCAGCCCTGGAGACCAGTGGCTGGACGCCTGGCTTTCAAGCTCACTCACAGTAACTTGACAAGTGGGCCCCCTGGGTTTGTATGAAAGCCACTCTAATCCAGAGACCAAAGCCTGGGCCCTCTGCCCATGGTTTCCCCTTGCTCTGACTTCAGTTGTCCAGACACCAGCCTGTTCTGACCCTGAATCCAGTCTCCCATCCCCACCTGCTAACATCTATATACCTTCACCTCACCAAACCCAAGTCACAGATGCCCTAGGGCTGGCCACTTGCTGCTTCTCAACAGAAAGAAAGAAAGTGAAGTCGCTCAGTCATGTCCGACTCTTTGTGGCCCACAGGACTGTAGTTTACCAGGCTCCTCCATCCATGGGATTTTCCAGGCAAGGGTACTGGAGTGGGTTGACATTTGATCCTAGTAAATGAGAGCTGTTCTATTTTTCCAAATACTCCACCATTTCCCTTATGCAAATGTTACTTTTAGTAATACTTCTACACCCAGACAAGAGAAACTTTCAAGAAGAGTTTTGGGTGGTCTTAACCCTAATTATGCTTGATATTATTACAAAGAGCCATTATCTTAGAATGAAGAAGAATACATCTGGTCTTTGTTGCTAAATCATGTCCAACTCATTGCAACCTCAGGGACTGTAGCCTGCCAAAGGCCCTCTGTCCACGGAGTTTTCCAGGCACGAATACTGGAGTGGGTTGCCATTTCCTTCTCCAGGGGATCTTCCTGACCCAGGGGTCAAACCCAGGTCTCCTGCATTTCAGGAGGTCTATTTACCAACTGGGCCACCAGGGAAACCCAAAGTAGAATATACATACATAAAATATTCAGCATGGTGCCCAAATCAATCATGTATATAGCTTCTTCAAGAATCATTTATTGGGCATTGTTTCTGGGCTAAGCACTAAGCAGAATGTTGTTAGAAAATTTAAAAAGATTATTGGTACATAATTTCTGGATTGAAGTCCCTTGTAGTCAAGTGTGCAAGGCAGCACACAGATGAATGATTTTGGCGCAGCTTGACAAATGCTGTGATAAATTTATATATAAATGCTACAGCAACACACACACACACA
>SJYT01010566.1:29875-65379 GCA_006410635.1 Cephalophus harveyi | reverse complement strand
AGTTCACGGTTCACGTATTGCTGAAGCCTGGCTTGGAGAATTTTGAGCATTACTTTACTAGCATGTGAGATGAGTGCAATTGTGCGGTAGTTGGAGCATTCTTTGGCATTGCCTTTCTTTGGAATTGGAATGAAAACTGACCTTTTCCAGTCCTGTGGCCACTGCTGAGTTTTCCAAATTTGCTGGCATATTGAGTGCAGCACTTTCACAGCATCATCTTTTAGGATTTGAAACAGCTCAACTGGAATTCCATCACCTCCACTAGCGTTGTTCGTAGTGATGTTTTCTAAGGCCCACTTGACTTCACATTCCAAGATGTCTGGCTCTAGACCATTCAGGTATAACCTAAATCAAATCCCTTATGACTATACAGTGGAAGTGACAAATAGATTCAAGGAATTTGATCTGATAGATAGACTGCCTGAAGAGCTATGGATAGAGTTTTGTGACATTGTACAGGAGGCAGTGATCAAAACCATCCCCAAGAGAAAGAAATGCAAAAATTCAAGGCCTCTCAGGAGGCCTTAAAAATAAGTGAGAAAAGAAGAGAAGCAAAAAGCAAAGGAGAAAGGGAAAGATATACCCAATTGAATGCAGAGTTCCGAAGAATATCAAGGAGAGATAAGAAAGCCTTCCTCAGTGATCAATGCAAAGAAATAGAGGAAAACACCAGAATGGAAAAGACTAGAGATCTCTTCAAGAAAATGAGAGATACCAAGGGAACTTTTCATGCATAGATGGGCACAATAAAGGACAGAAATGGTATTTGCAGAGTTCCGAAGAATATCAAGGAGAGATAAGAAAGCCTTCCTCAGTGATCAATGCAAAGAAATAGAGGAAAACACCAGAATGGAAAAGACTAGAGATCTCTTCAAGAAAATGAGAGATACCAAGGGAACTTTTCATGCATAGATGGGCACAATAAAGGACAGAAATGGTATGGACCTAACAGAAGCAAAAAGTATTAAGAAGAGGTGGCAAGAATACACAGAACTATAAATTATGGTACATCAAGACAATGGAATATTCTTCAACACAAAACGGACGGAAAATAGCTGAGTGCTCAAGCCAGGAAGAGACATGCAGGAAAACAAATCTGTATTATTAAGTGAAAGAAGCCAATCTAAAAAGGCTATATACTTTCGGATTCTAATTATATTACTCTCTGAAAAAAGTCAACACTATGGGGACGTTAAAAAGGTCAGGCTACCAGGGACTGGAGGACAAAGGGATAAATAGAATGCAGTGGGCTTTTAAAGTAGTGAAATTAATTTATATGATACGCTTCCCTGATGGCTCCCGCGGTAAAGAGTCTACCTGCAGTGTGGGAGATCCGGGTTTGATTCCTGGGTCAGGAAGCTTCCCTGGAGAAGGAAATGGCAATCCACTCCGGCACTCTTGACTGGAAAATCCCATGGACGGAGGAGCCTGATAGGCTACAGTCCATGGGGTTGCAAAGAGTTGGACAAGACTGAGCGACTTCACTTTCACTTTCATACTGGTAGATACATATCACCATACATGTCTACANAGGAAATGGCAATCCACTCCGGCACTCTTGACTGGAAAATCCCATGGACGGAGGAGCCTGATAGGCTACAGTCCATGGGGTTGCAAAGAGTTGGACAAGACTGAGCGACTTCACTTTCACTTTCATACTGGTAGATACATATCACCATACATGTCTACAAGCCCACAGAATGTACAACACTAAATTTAACCACAATGTAAATGGACTTCTGGTGATAAAAATTAGTCACTGTAGATTTAATTGTAACAAATGCATCAATTTGGTGGGTGATGTTGATAATGGGAGAGGCTATGCATATATGGGTAGGGGTTGTATGGGAAATCTGTACTTCCTGATCAATTTTGTTGTGAACCTAAATCTTCTCTGAACATCAAAATCTAGTAAAATTGTGCAATTTGGAAATGTTGATTATATGTCCTATGTATGTAATTAGTTCAATTTTTAAACACTGTTTAAACTTTTTATGTCCTTAATTATAACTTGACTGCTTTTTTTAGTTACTTAGATATATTAAAAATCTTTTATTACAATTGTGAAGTTTTATTTGTTCTTGATTTTCTATCTTTTTTTCTTTATATGAGTCTGTATTATTTGGTACATATTGACTTGATATATATGTATATAATGTGATTATTAAGTCTAACTGTTCAATATTTAGTTTCAGTTATGTTTTCCAATATGAGAATATCCATTTTATTCTCAATGTAGTTTTTATGTCTGAAAATTGTCCATTTTATCCTATAATTTCATGACAAAATTAATTACCATTGCTTTTATATTTGTTTGTTACCTTTATTATTTGATTCTTGTTTTAGTTTCTGTTGCCTATTTCCTCCCTTTTCCTCCTGTTTTTTTCAATTGATGTCTTCCTGTCTGCATTTTATAAGGTTGATTGTCATGTATAAAAATGTAGAGATAATCTGAGTATCTATTGTTGTTTTCAAGGCAAGATTTCCTTTTGCTATTTTCAGACTGTTAAGGCATAAATAGTTCATACAAATGCAATCAAGAATTGAGACAATTTGAAACTCTTTGCACTTAATTGTACGATTTCTCCTACTATCAAAAGAAAAAAAAAAAAACTGGAGATTATTTTTGTGTCAATTGAAAAAAATGCACAACGTAAAAGCTGACAGTTATGTTTTATTTGGTGGATATTTTGAGGACCTCAAGTCTGGGCTGCAGCATCTCAGATAACACTGATAAATTGCTCCAAGGTAGAAATATGAATAAAAGGTGTATTTTACCTCAAATGTGTTATTCCCTCTCATTTTAGGTTTTTATACATAGCTTTATAAAGCAATACTGATGGGAGCCAGAATTGTTTAAAAAAAAAAAGAGAGAAGAAGGAGGCATTTCTTGTGTCAAAGAAAAGAAAGGATGGTAGTAATAAATAACACTACAATTTAGATCCTCTCTTTTCCATCTTTGGAAACAATTACCAAATTTTAACACTGAAATAACTATAGATTGATCATAAAAATAAGGATAACTAGTATTCTATATCTTAATCTTCATTGTTGGTTTCCAAAAGGAGTGCAAACAAAAGTAAGACATTTCCACAAAAGGTCTGAATCAGAAGGTTGAAAACCTGATGTCATAGGAAAGTGTTCAAAATCAGGAGAGATCACAGTAGTCTATCCTTACCCCACTGATGGAAGTTTTAACTTTGGAAAACTGTTCAAGCTTTAAAGAAAAATATGACACATTTATTTTAGTAATTTGTTGTGGTTATATGGTTCTTATAGCACACACAAAAAAATTCCTGGAAGACTGTCTATGATTCTTATGTAGGCCCTCAGTCACTTGTAGATAACTGAGACTGTCTTTGAAATTGTTAATTGGTTAGGGAGAAATGCATATGGTTTTTAAAGATTATTCTTTATAAACTAAAATGTCAGTACACTATAAAGAGAGGAACACACAAATAGGACTTAGGGACTATCTCTTCTACAATCTACCTTACAAAGGACTAAATCAAGAATGCATTACTTCATAAAACTAACCCAAGGTCAGGGTTTGGATTCGATGTAAATGTGATATACATTCACTTCAGACACTAAAGATAAGTACCATAAAGAAAGTAGTGAAGGAAACATCAGGTTTTGTAAGATTGCTGAAAGAATGGGATTTCTACTGGGATTTAGGGCAGTAGTTATGAGCACTTCAGCAAATGTGCTGATTTATCCAGCGTGGGTCACTGCCTGTCTCTTATACACATCTTGATATATACTTGATATGACAAATTATAATTCCCATATCATCTTGATAGATTGACTCTTTAATAATTATGAAGTAGCTCTCTATACCTGTGAATACTTCTTTCTTTAAATTATGATTTTTCTTCTAATGCAATGTATTTTTTCAGCTTTTTTAAGTTAACATTTGAATAACATAGCTTTTCTATTTTTTTTCTTCTAACTTTTCACATATTTATATTTAAGCTTTGGTTCTTGTAAGCAACATATAGCTGAAATCAATTTTATCTGCTTCTTGTTTAACAATCTTGCCTTTCTTTAATTTAGATTTCCGTTTCACATAGTTACTGATAAATACTATTTTAAGTTTGAGGTTTATTTGTCCCACTTCTGTTATCCTTTTACTTTCTTTTTTTCAATTGACTCAATCCAGTTGGAACTGTCAACTGCAAATTGGCACTTGCCATTTACTTCTATAAAGATTACATCATGTGCTGTTGCCGCTGCTAACTTTCAACACCCCCTTAACAGGAGCTCAAGGTGGAGAGCAGGAACGAGGCACTTTGTTCTCTGCAAAAACTGTCAGAACACGTCTTTAGATACCTTCAGGATCTGATTTTATGAGCCAAATTATTGTATCTCCTCATATCTAGAAAAGCACTAAAATCCTTCATGGTGATGACTGATACTTGTGACTAGGAGTAACCTTCATAAGACTAGCAGAAACCTCCCTACCTCTTTGGAGCAGTTTCTCAGAGCTATCTGAAATGTTGTCTCCTGGACTATAGTCCTCATTTTTCATCCAATAAAATGATTCACAACTTTCACACTGTGCATTTTTTAGGTCAACAGAATCAGTCAAATTTCAATAAATGAAGAACTATTCCTATTTTCTCATCAAATTGTTGATTCTTTATCAGTGTTCCAGGAGACACTAACAGTTCCATATCCCAGACAAAGCAAAATCTTTTCAACTTTATAAGTCTTATTCCTTTCCTAATTTTTGTGCAATGTTATATTTTTATGTTATATATATATATATGCATATATATATACACACACACACATTTTAACTCGTACCAGTCTTTAAAAAATATAATCAATTTGAATTTATATTTTCTCACAGACACGCCTTTTCTAATTCTATTTACTTTTATTTTTTCTTGTACTCCTTACTACAGCTTGGTATTACCTCCTTTCTTTTAAAAACAGTCTACAACACTTCAATACTTACTTTGGTGTTAGTCAGCTGATGCTGAATTATCTGATTTTTTGTTTACCTAAAGATGTCTTAATTTCATCTTCATTTTTGAACAAAAATTTTGCTTGACATAGAATTATAGTTTGATAGTCATTTACATTTTGCCATTTGAAAATATAACTTTATCATTTTCTGAGTCCCATTATTTTTATTGATATATTACCTCTGTCTCTTATACACATCTAGAAGCTGTATACAGTCAGCAAAAACAAGACCTGGAGCTGATTATTGNGTATATAATGTGATTATTAAGTCTAACTGTTCAATATTTAGTTTCAGTTATGTTTTCCAATATGAGAATATCCATTTTATTCTCAATGTAGTTTTTATGTCTGAAAATTGTCCATTTTATCCTATAATTTCATGACAAAATTAATTACCATTGCTTTTATATTTGTTTGTTACCTTTATTATTTGATTCTTGTTTTAGTTTCTGTTGCCTATTTCCTCCCTTTTCCTCCTGTTTTTTTCAATTGATGTCTTCCTGTCTGCATTTTATAAGGTTGATTGTCATGTATAAAAATGTAGAGATAATCTGAGTATCTATTGTTGTTTTCAAGGCAAGATTTCCTTTTGCTATTTTCAGACTGTTAAGGCATAAATAGTTCATACAAATGCAATCAAGAATTGAGACAATTTGAAACTCTTTGCACTTAATTGTACGATTTCTCCTACTATCAAAAGAAAAAAAAAAAAACTGGAGATTATTTTTGTGTCAATTGAAAAAAATGCACAACGTAAAAGCTGACAGTTATGTTTTATTTGGTGGATATTTTGAGGACCTCAAGTCTGGGCTGCAGCATCTCAGATAACACTGATAAATTGCTCCAAGGTAGAAATATGAATAAAAGGTGTATTTTACCTCAAATGTGTTATTCCCTCTCATTTTAGGTTTTTATACATAGCTTTATAAAGCAATACTGATGGGAGCCAGAATTGTTTAAAAAAAAAAAGAGAGAAGAAGGAGGCATTTCTTGTGTCAAAGAAAAGAAAGGATGGTAGTAATAAATAACACTACAATTTAGATCCTCTCTTTTCCATCTTTGGAAACAATTACCAAATTTTAACACTGAAATAACTATAGATTGATCATAAAAATAAGGATAACTAGTATTCTATATCTTAATCTTCATTGTTGGTTTCCAAAAGGAGTGCAAACAAAAGTAAGACATTTCCACAAAAGGTCTGAATCAGAAGGTTGAAAACCTGATGTCATAGGAAAGTGTTCAAAATCAGGAGAGATCACAGTAGTCTATCCTTACCCCACTGATGGAAGTTTTAACTTTGGAAAACTGTTCAAGCTTTAAAGAAAAATATGACACATTTATTTTAGTAATTTGTTGTGGTTATATGGTTCTTATAGCACACACAAAAAAATTCCTGGAAGACTGTCTATGATTCTTATGTAGGCCCTCAGTCACTTGTAGATAACTGAGACTGTCTTTGAAATTGTTAATTGGTTAGGGAGAAATGCATATGGTTTTTAAAGATTATTCTTTATAAACTAAAATGTCAGTACACTATAAAGAGAGGAACACACAAATAGGACTTAGGGACTATCTCTTCTACAATCTACCTTACAAAGGACTAAATCAAGAATGCATTACTTCATAAAACTAACCCAAGGTCAGGGTTTGGATTCGATGTAAATGTGATATACATTCACTTCAGACACTAAAGATAAGTACCATAAAGAAAGTAGTGAAGGAAACATCAGGTTTTGTAAGATTGCTGAAAGAATGGGATTTCTACTGGGATTTAGGGCAGTAGTTATGAGCACTTCAGCAAATGTGCTGATTTATCCAGCGTGGGTCACTGCAGATGGTATGTAGAAGAATCTCAGTCCAAGTTCAAGGCATGAATGAATAAATGGTGCCAGAGGTCCCCACCTCCTGGGCCATGGACCAGTACTGGTCTGTGGCCTGTTAGGAACTGGACTGCACAGCAGGAAGTGAGTGGTAGGTGAGGGAGCAAAGCTCCATCTCTATTTACAGCTGCTCCCCACTGCTAGCATTACTGCCTGAGCTCTGCCTTCTGTCAGAGCAATGGTGGCATTAGATTCGTCCAGTGAACCCTACTGTGAACTGTGCACGCAAGGGATCTAGGCAGTGCATTCTGTATGAGAATCTAATGCTGAGGAAGTGATGCTAATACTCAGGGCGCTGTGTTTGACTGCACAGAGACCATAATTAATCAATTGCTTACAGGCTTATATCAAAACCCTATCAGTGAGTGGCAAGTGACAATTAAGCAGCATGTGGTGGCAGGTTTTATAGTGGCAAGTGAGTTAATGTACTTCAGCTGTAAACCTGCATCTGGTGGCGGAATTTTCAGAATCCAATACTTTTTAGTCCTTGAATGGCCTGCCCAATATTTTGTTTACCACTTCCATCAGTGCCTGCACACTTGTCTCAATCACAGTTTTTGCAAGCCCACGAGCTAATGTTAGCAAAAATAATTGAAAAACAAACATCATTGGAGACCCTGTTTGTAAAGCGGGAAAGACCCAATGATGAGACAGCAGAAGACTGACAACAAAAGGAAAGTTGCATTTAAAAGAAAATACCAAGAGTCCTTCTTAAATTACAGATTCATTTCAACAAGTGATTCACATTCTCCAAGCATGCTTTGTACAATATGTGGCAACTAGCTATCCAAATGAAGCCATGAAACCTTCAAAACTGCTGTGCCACATGGAGACCAAGTACTATGCATTAAAAGACAAGCCTCTGGAGTTTTTTTTTTTTTTTTAATGTGAACATGAAGAACAGAAGCAATTATTGAAAGCTGCCATTTTATCAAATGTTTCTGCATTGAGAGCATCATTCTTAGTGTCTAACCACATTGCTAGAGCTAAAAAGCCCTTTACTGTGGGTGAAGAGTCTATCCTGCCTGCTGCCAAGGGCATTTGCCTTGAACTTTTAGGAGAGTCTGCAATTCAAAAGATTACATCTGTTCCTCTTTTGGCTAGCACCATAATTAGACGAATTGATGAAACAGCAGAGTATACTGAGGCACAATTGTTAGAGAGGATTAATGAGTCGTTGCAGTGCACAATCCAGGTGGATGAGTCTACTAATGTTGACAAGGCAACGATGCTTGTTTCAATGCGATATATTTCTCAGAGGATGTGCAAGAGGGTATGTGCAAGAGCTCTTTTGTTGCCAACCAATACCACAGCTGCAGAACTATTCAAGTCTTGGAATGATTATGCATCAGGGAATTTGAATTGGTCATTTTGTATTGGTATATGCATAGATGGAACAGCTGCCCTGACTGGATGACTTTCTGGCTTCTCTCCTTGGGTCGAAGAGGTCACTTCTGACTGTGAGTCTATGCACCATGTCATCTACAGAGAAATGATGGTTAGCTGAAAATGTCACCCGAACTTAATGTTTTGCAGGATGTGATTAAAATGATCAACCATGTTAAAGTACATGCCCATAACTCATGTCAGTGCATGCAGATCTGTCAGGAGACGGATGCAGAGCACACACATCCTCTCTTATACGCAGAAGCGAGATGGCTTTCTCAAGGTAAGTCATTGGCTAGAGTTTTGAATTATGATAACTGCTCCAGAGATTTCTTTTAATAAAACAGTCACCACTGGCAGCACATTTCAGTGACATAGATGGGTCCAAAGCTTGCTTGTTTGTATGACATACACAACCTGTACAGTGAACTCAATCTGTCACTTCAGGAGAGGACAACTGTGTAAAAGTCAGCAGATAAAGTGGCTGCATTCAAAGGCAAACTGGAAATATGGGGGTAATGAGGGAACACTGGGATTTGGCACATTTCAAACACTAACAGAGGTTTGAAAGTGACAGACTAGGGTCTTCTTTCTCCCTGCTAGTGCATGGAGAGAAAGCTGCATCCATCTCAGCTTTCATTTGGGCATTACTTCTCAGCTACACAAGACCCTCAAACTGGGAAAGAATGGATCCACGACCCATTCGTGAATAAACCAGGTGAACTGACCTTGTCCGTGCTAGAAAAGGATCAACTACTTGAGATTACAAATGATGGTGGCCTATAAGTATGATTGATTATATTCTTTGCAGCCAAAGATGGAGAAGCTCTATACAGTCAACAAAAACAAGACCAGGAGCTGACTGTGGCTCAGATCATGAACTCCTTATTACCAAATTCAGACTTAAATTGAAGAAAGTAGGGAAAACCACTAGAGCATTTAGGTATGACCTAAATCAAATCCCTTTTGATTATACAGTGGAAGTGAGAAATAAATTTAAGGGCCAAGATCTGATAGATAGAGTGCCTGATGAACTATGGAATGAGGTTCGTGACATTGCACAGGAGGCAGGGATCAAGACCATCCCCATGGAAAAGAAGTGCAAAAAAGCAAAATGGCTGTCTGGGGAGGCCTTACAAATAGCTGTGAAAAGAAGAGAAGCGAAAAGCAAAGGAGAAAAGGAAAGATATAAGCATCTGAATGCAGAGTTCCACAGAATAGCAAGAAGAGATAAGAAAGCCTTCTTCGGCGATCAGTGCAAAGAAATAGAGGAAAACAACAGAATGGGAAAGACTAGAGATCTCTTCAAGAAAATTAGAGACATCAAGGGAACATTTCATGCCAAGATGGGCTCGATAAAGGACAGAAATGGTATGGACCTAACAGAAGCAGAAGATATTAAGAAGAGGTGGCAAGAATACACGGAAGAACTGTACAAAAAAGATCTTTACGACCCGGATAATCACGATGGTGTGATCATTCGTCTAGAGCCAGACATCCTGGAATGTGAAGTCAAGTGGGCCTTAGAAAGCATCACTAAGAACAAAGCTAGTGGAGGTGATGGAATTCCAGTTGAGCTATTTCAAATCCTAAAAGATGATGCTGTGAAAGTGCTGAACTCAATATGCCAGCAAATTTGGAAGACTCAGCAGTGGCCACAGGATTGGAAAAGGTCAGTGTTCATTCCAATCCCAAAGAAATGCAATGCCAAAGAATGCTCAAACTACCGCACAATTGCACTAAGCTCAATTGCTAGTAAAGTAATGCTCAAAATTCTCCAAGCCAGGCTTCAGCAATATGCGAACTGTGAACTTCCAGACGTTCAAGCTGGTTTTAGAAAAGGCAGAGGAACCAGAGATCAAATTGCCAACATCTGCTGGATCATGGAAAAAGCAAGAGAGTTCCAGAAAAACATCTATTTCTGCTTTATTGACTATGCCAAAGCCTTTGACTATATGGATCACAATAAGTATGATTGAGGCAACTTCAAATCTCTATAAATTCTGTATTTCAGTCAAGCTAGCATATCCTGAGATTGCCACAAAAGCACTGAATAGTCTGCTTCCATTTCCAACATCCTATCTTTGTGAAGCAGGGTTTTGTACAGTGACAGCAACCAAAATGAGATTATGAAGTAGACTGGGCACAAACAACATGCTCCAGGTGTCACTGCCTCCATAACCCCCAGATGGAACCATCTAATTGCAGAAAAAAAGCTCAGGGCTCCCTCTGATTCTGCATTATGGTGAGTTGTATAACTAGTTCATTACATATCACAATGTGAAAATAATAGAAATAAAGAACAAAAAATTAATCACTTGAATCATCCTCACACCATTCCCACCCTGGTCAGTGGAAAAATTATCTTCCACAAGACCAGTCCCTTGTGCCAAAAATGTTGAGGACCACTGAATGGTGCTATCCTAGATTCCCAAATGCAGCTAAAATAGGCTCTCAGGTGATTGCTTTTTAAATGGTTTAATTTGGAATTATATTTTAGACATGGGGATTTTAGTTGAACCCTGAGATCTCTTTTTAATCCTTTTTCTAAACTCTATGTTTCCCAGATTCAACACAAAGGCTTTAGAAAATTCTTGGCTATAGAAACACTTTTAAGTGGTCTCTCCTGGATATATTTTCTGTTATTCTTTTAGAGCTGTATAAGCATTTATTATTCAAGATATTGTCTGTAAAAACAAGTGAAGGTGAGCAAATCATTACTTTAGGTTCATCTTGCTTATTTGCTGTCAGAGCAATGTTCCCTATTGTTCTGAGTAGTTACAATTTTTTCAATTCTATAGAGTAGACTAGCTTATTTATTTTGGACTATTTTCTGCACATGTGTCAAAGCATGCACATCAAGTCATCTCTAATGCAGAACTAAAATGCCTGACTTACGGAAAAGGTACTCATACATTGAGTTATTAGTAAGATATTGGCAATTAATCCAGCTGGTGCCAAGAGGACCACAATTATAGTCAGAAGTTGAGATGCTTTTCTTTTATCAAAAAAGTATGGAAAATCGTAGATGGCATGTAATTCTATCCACTTCTGAACAGTTAGACACAATTACCACAAGCTATCAGAAACTGCTACAACTTTGTTTTGAATCTAACTCATAAAAATTCAGAGAATATACACTGAACTTCAATTTTTTTCTGTCAGGTTTCAGTGGATATTTTATTTTCCAAGGATTACAGTTTGACATTACGTGAAAGCTAAGCTTGTGCTATTTCTAAAAGTGTGGCCTCTAGTAGTTAATTGTGGAATGGATGTATTTATTTCTCCTGCTTAATCTATTGCTTGATATTCATGCAACAGTGACTCCTTTATTCCTCTCACACCTCAAATCCAATCCAACAGCAAATTCTGCCAGCTTTTGCTCAAAATTCTATTCAGAGTCCAACCACTTCACAATATCCTCACCACCACCATGATCCAATCTATGCTTTTTCTTCTGGGCATCTCCATGACCTACTAACTGGCCTTCCTTCTTCCTTTTTTGTTGCCAACTTGCTACCAGCCTATTCTCTAACCTTCAGGCATAGTTACTCTTGGAAAGTAAATCAGATCATGATATTTCTTGCTCAAGCTCCTCGAATGGCTATCTTACCTAAAATTCAAAGTTCTAACCAGGGCATGCAGCCCAGCACTATCTGAGCTCATTCCCACCACTCTGCCACTCTTTCACTCTTCCTCAGCCTCCTTGCCTCGTGATGTTCCTCAAAAATACTGAGCAAACTCCAGCTAAGAGCCTTTCCCTCTGCCTAAGAGATCATTCCCCACATGCACTAAGTGCTAAAGCTAGATGTTATTCAGTAATGACTAATGTCATGAGGAAAAGGACTCGGTGAAATGAACTCAACTTCACTGAAACAAAAGCTGGTGACTTTGTAAAGGATGAGCTGTGCTAAAGTAGGGGCACTAAGGTACTGAGAGGAGCTGGTCCATGTGCCAAGGCCATACACCTTTGTCAACTGGAATTTATCCAGAGGAGAAACAAAAAGATGGTATCTTTAAGACAGGGGGCAGTGTTGCAAGTTAAAACAAGTGACTGCCAAAGTTGGGCCTTTCCCTCCCACATGGACTGGGAACTAGAGTGAGAGTTATCTCCTTGAATGTTTGCATTTCAAACAGAATGGTTCTCAGGTTCTTGAGAAGACAGTTCTGAGTGGTAAGAGATTTATATCTCTAAGAGGCAGAAAAAGCATTTGTAATTGCAAGTTTTCTAAAGTAACTAGTCAAAAAAGGAATTCAGGAGTCTATTTGTTCCGTTTGGAACAAACAGTAAATTCTGTGATATAAATACATATCTATATGTAATAGAAACACATTATATGTAATATATATTTATATATTATATATCATCTAACTTTATTATTAAAGTTCTCTAAAGGGCTTTATTTACTGCAGAATCCCCAGTGCTTACTATTGTACTTGGCACATAGTAGGATTTGGTAAATATTAATGCTTGCCAATAAAAAATTAATTATTTTAAAGCACTTACTTAGAATTGATTGTCTATATGGCACTGTGATTCTCACCTAGAATATTAAGATAAGTAAAACAGCCCTAGACATTAAAGAGCTTCTGGCTTAGCGGAAGACATAAATATGAACACGTTATGGAACAACAGAGATATTTGTTGAAAATTAAGAGTGCAAAATAGCAAAAAAAAAAAATCCTGAAATTTGAGCAACAATCTATTGGGTAGAAGTAATACATCAAGAAAAACTCTTAGAAAGATTTGATTATTTGATGAGAGTCTTGAAGGAAGACAGCCAATGTATTTGAATACATTTCCAACAAAACTTGGCATATTTTTCAAAATGCTGTATTGATGATTTGTGAGTACAGACACTGTTATTTTTCCTGTTAGAAAAGCTCTTCCTATGGAAGTTTGACAGCTGGTAGCGCAGTGGAATTACTGACTTAAATCTTATTCTTAATGTAATTTTATTTCCTTTCCTGCCTTATCACAAGGACCTGATGTTTCATTAAGGAACATGCCCCACTTTTGGTAATCCTTCAGCTTACCCAAGGTTACACATTTCTTTGCTTTTTGTCTGCAGTCATCACATGACTGGGGCTAAAGAAGATGACTGTATTATTGCTACTAGTATACCAGTATAGGAAGAAAGGACATTTACTCATGCCTCCAGTTCCTATTATAATTCCATCTCCACCCTGGTGATAACAGCACCTCCTCAAATGAAAAGCGTCATAATATTCTTTAATCATTTAACCTTAAACATACATTCACACAAAGTCATTGCACATATATATTTTAACACCGAATTAAAGGGCACTATTTCAAACAGAATTATAGACAGGGATTTATAAACATATAGATATTTTATAGGATTTTCGTTTAAGAAATTGTATTATATTTATAGCACTAATGTAGTATTAGTAAAGCCTTTTTGGGAAAACAGAAACAGAAATTGCATAGTCTGAAATGCTATGACAGTAGTCAATAAAATGGAATTCTGTCTACAAAGGAGAATCACTCAAAGTACAATACTAATTAGGGGTCAAATTTTCATCTTAGCGAAATAATTAGTGTGACTAAGGTAGTCAGTGATTATCAAGAAGAATGAATTCCTTTTAAAAATATTTTAAATAAACACTCTTCCCTAGAAAAACAGCAAAATATCTCAAGTTATTTATTTTCTCTGTGTTTATGTGATAATATAAAAGATATAGTGATACTTCATTTTGTATCATAGGTCATTAAGTCATTCTGATTCACTTTAAGTGATATTGTCACAAAGGCTCAGTCACTGAATCTCAATCATAAACTTTGTTCAAACAACAAAATTGATAATAAATATTCTTATCTGCTTCAGGCTCACTGCTGCTGCTAAGTCACTTCAGTCGTGTCCAACTCTGTGCGACTCCACAGACGGCAGCCCACCAGGCTCCCCTGTCCCTGGGATTCTCCAGGCAAGAACACTGGAGTGGGTTGCCATTTCCTTCTCCAGTGCATGAAAGTGAAAAGTGAAAGTGAAGTCACTCAGTCGTGTCCGACTCTTCGCGACCGCATGGACTGCAGCCTACCAGGCTCCTCCGTCCATGGAATTTTCCAGGCAAGAGTACTGGAGTGGGGTCAGGCTCACTCTATATATATATATATATAAATACTCTAACACCATTACCAGCAATTGAGAGGCTAATCTCCTGTCCCTAGAAGAATCTCTTTTCAATCCAATAAAATGACAGTGAAGGCCAGTGCAAAGAACTATTGACTTAGGGTACAAGAGAGTTGGATTCTATGAAATACAGATTTTGACAAGCTGCCAAATATTCTTTGTGGTTTGAGGTGAGGTGAGGTGAAGTGAGGTTAAGTGAGGTGAAGTCGCTCAGTCGTGTCCGACTCTTTGTGACCCCGTGGACTGTAACCTACTAGGCTTCTCCATCCGTGGGGTTCTCCAGGCAAGAATACTGGAGTGGATTGCCATTTCCTTCTCCAGGGGATCTTCCCGAAATTTGGGAAACTATTTGCTTCATACCTGTTTCAGCAAGAAATGATGTGAATAAATGGGTTAATATATATGAAGTGGTTTGTACTAGTCTCAAGAAATCTTGGCAAAAATTCAAAACACCAATGTTCCAAAGTAATTAGCTTCACTGTCCCCTGGAGTAAGAACATGCATGCATCATTATCAAACTAGACATTCAGAAACTATTTAGCACTGCTATAAAAATAAGCTATGTTGATTCCAATACATCCCAAGTACTTTTGAACCAAATTGCCTTGTGTTTTTCAAGTACTTGAATTCTGTTTTATAAAACATAGCTCACAGTTTTCTAAGAATTAATTCTTAGAATATATTTTAAATACTTCAGTATGTAAATACTTTTGTCCAAGACCAAATAACTGCTTTTCTACTCTAACATACTAATAATGTGTAAATACATCCTCAATAAACATATTTCTTGGGTTTTATTCTCTCTTTGGAAAAAAAAAAAACTGTTCTCAGTGAAACTCCCAACTATTTTGAGTGAGCCTTCAGCCCAGTTTCTAACTTCCAACTGTTTTCACACAGTCTTTGTAAACAACACATAAATATCCGTCAAACAACTATCTGGTGTTTGTGTCTTTTAGCCATTTTCTTACTGATAGTATGAGATTATTGCCTATTTTATATTTTCATAATGAGTGCATAAAAGTATATTTGTACATAATTTTCTCATTCTTGTATTTAAGTTACTTCCTAGAAACAGACATTTAGAAGGAGAATTTTACTAAGCCCAAGAGTATTGAAAATTTAATTGCTTTTAAGAACATACTGCTAAATTGTTTTCTGAAAGGGTTGTACCAATTTACAGGGTCACAATCAATGTATGAAAGTACCTGTTTTACTCTTCTCTCTTTATGCTATCAAAATCAAAGCAATAAGAATATTGTCTATAAAAACAAAAACTGGTGACTCTCAGTCTATACAGAAGTGATCCAATGAAGCAATAAATGGATTATACTATCTATGCATGAGATTTGAGGTTAAACATGGTGCATTGTATATACACATTTATCTATTCTTCTTTCTGAAATCTGGGTAAATTCAGAGCAAAGAAATATAGTATAAATTAAAAAAAAAAGTCAGATAGGCATTGACAGCATAGTTTATAGATGCTGGAAATGGATACAAGATGGAAAGGGAACATCTAAGGCAAGCAACCTAGTCTCAGTTGAAGGGCTCTCACACTAAAGACCAGGTGTGATAGAGGTGAGATGAAACATGGACTAAAATAAGAAAGAATTGAAAGTGTTTGCAACAGTCTTTAACCACAGGACCCCTTTCTAATCCAGTGCAGCCAAGCATCTGCCACTCTCACTCTCTGCAAAAGAACAGAGAACTTTGTAGAAAAATTGAACTAGAAGCTCTAAACCCAAGTACTTCCAAGGCACAGGACAAGAGGGACAAAGGTTGGTATTAAAAAAGAGCTAATAAGGGAAAGTCTAAAGCCTTTTCTTACACAATAATATAAGGGCATTGTCTGTGTCTTAAATCAATAACCAATTTGGCAGGTGCCAGAAAAAATAGCAATAAAATTTAGGGGATAGATATTTGGGGATAAGGAGAAGTAAGGAAGGGGTCAGTTGTTTTTCTTTACACTTGGACTTTTAAAAGGTGCATGTATTACTTCGATCTAAAAAATATCTGCAGAAAATAAAATATGGTAATAAAGGCTACCTACCTTGATGAAAGGACCAGCATTTTTAATACCTTGGGTACTTCCTTACTCCTAGATTGTAAGGGCAGCATATGTGCATACTAAGTCACTCAGTCGTGACTGACTCTTTGCGACCCTATGGACTGTAGCCCACCAGGCTCTTCTGTCTATGGGATTCTCTAGGCAAGAATACTAGAGTGGGTTGCTGTGCCCTCCACCAGGGAGGAGGGCGATTTAAGCAGCAAGATACCTGGATTGCTGAACTTATCTTTTACAAGTCTGACTCCTCTGATTTCTTATGTTTTTTTCCAAGTAGACAGGCCAATACATTGCCTTACCTTGCTCAGGTAAGGTAGCATGAATATGTAGGGCCCTAATAGGTTATTTAGGGCTTCCCTGGTGGCTCAGAGGTTAAAGCGTCTGCCTCCAATGCAGGAGACCTGGGTTCGATCCTTGGGTCGGGAAGATCCCCTGGAGAAGGAAATGGCAATCCACTCCAGTATTCTTGCTTGGAGAATCCCATGGACAGAGAAGCCTAGTAGGTTACAGTCCACGGGGTCGCAAAGAGTCGGACACGACTGAGCGACTTCACCTCACCTCAATAGGTTATTTAGTGCCCAACTTACTGGAATAGTCAGTAAATAATAACTCAGCAATATTTGGAAAGAAGGTCTTGTTTTCTTAGGTATGCAGCCTCAAGTTAACCCTTTTATAAATCTCTAATATCCATTCCCTCATTTTGTTCATTTATTTGTTGTTGCTTGAGGTATAATTGGCCTACAGCAATTTGTTAGTTCAGGTACACAACATAGTGATTAGATATCTCTCTACATTACACAATGATCACTACAGTATGTCTAGTTACCATCTGTTATACAAAGTTACATTATTATTGATTATATTTTCCACGCTATATGTTTTATCCATGTGACTCATTTATTTTGTAACTGGAAGTTTGTACTTGTATCTCCCTTACCTATTTACCTTACTCACCTCCCCCTGGAAAGCACCTGTTTTTTTCTGTATATCTGTTACTCTGCTATGTTTGTTCTTCTCTCTTTTTTTTTTTTTTTAGGTTACACACATAAGTAAAATCGCACAATAATTGTCTTTCTTTGAATGAAATATTTCAATCAGTGTAATTTCCTCTAGGTCTATCCATGTTGCCACAGTGATATTTCATTCTTTCTCATTGTGTGCATAT
This sequence comes from Cephalophus harveyi, assembly GCA_006410635.1. Classification (NCBI taxonomy): domain Eukaryota; kingdom Metazoa; phylum Chordata; class Mammalia; order Artiodactyla; family Bovidae; genus Cephalophus; species Cephalophus harveyi. The sequence goes on along the minus strand of SJYT01010566.1, from coordinate 47,754 downwards.
ACCACATATTCTTTATCCATTCATCTACATACGGACATCTATGTTGCCTCAATATCTTGGCTATTGTAAATAAAGTTGCAATTAACATAGAGGTACATATATCTTTTTGAAGTAGTGTTTTCATTTTCTTCAGAAAAATACCCAGAAGTGGAATTGTTGGATCATATTGTAGGTCTGTTTTTAATTTTCAAAGTATCCTCCTCCATACTGTTTCACATAGTGGCTGTACAAATTTACATTCCCACCAACAGCACACAAAGGTTTGCTTTATTTCACTTCCTTGCTGACACTTGTTATTTGTTGTTTTTTGGTAGTAGCCATTATAATAGTTGTAAAGTGATATTTCATAGTGGCTTTGATTTGTATTCCCTTAGTAATTAATGATGTTGAGCATCTTTTTGTCTATCTTTTGGCAATCAATATGTATTCTTTGAAAAAATGTCTACTCAGGTCATCTGCCCATGTTTTTATTGGGTTGTTTTTCTGATGGTGAATTTTCTGAGTTCTTTGTATATTTTGGATATTAACTGCTTACTGAATATATCATTTGCAAATATCTTCTATTCAGTAGGTGGCTTTTTCATTTTGTTGATAATCCTTCACTGTACAAAAAGCTTTTTAAAATTGATGCAGTACCACTTGCTTTTGTTTTTATTCCCCTTGTCTGAAAGGACACATAAAAAAATATTGCTAAGGCTACTGTCAAATAGCATTCTGTATATGTTTTCTTCTAGAAGTTTTATGATTTCAGTTCTTACAAGTCTTTAATCCATTTTGAGTTTACTTTTCTATTTGTATTATAAAATAGTACAGATTTTTTATTTTCATGTATCTGTCCAGTTTTCCCAACACCATTTACTGACGAGGCTGTGTTTTCCCCATTGTACATTTTTCCCTCCTTTGTCATAAATTAACTGTTCATGTAAGTGTATGTTCATTTCTGGGCTCTCTTGTCTGTTCCACTGATCTATGTGTCTGTTTTGTGCCAGTTTTGCACTGTTACCATTACTATTTGAACACACACACACACACACACACATTTCTATTTGAACATACACATGTGTGTATGTGTGCTCAGTTGCTCAGTTGCTCAGTTTTGTGTCTGACTCTTTATGACTCCATGGACTATAGCCTTCGAGGCTCCTCGGTGTGTGTGTGTGTGTGTATATATGTATATACATATATATATATATATAATATAGCATGGATTGAAAGAATTAATATTATTAAAATCATCATACTGTCAAGATAATCTACAGAGTCAATACAATTTCTATCAAAATACCAATGGTATTTTTTTACAGAACTAGATCAAATAATTTTAAAATTTGTCTGAAGACACAGAAGACCACAAACAGCCAAAACAATCTTGAGAAAGAATAAAACAGATGGTATAAATCTTCCTAATTCCAAACTATGTTATTCAAATTTTTATGTTTGTATCATCTTTAATTCCTTTCCTCAGAGTCCTAAAGTTTTTTGAGTACAGATCTTTCATCTAATTGGTTAGATTTATCCTTAGGTATGTTATTCTTTTTGATATAATTGTAATTGGGACTGTTTTCTTAATTTCTCTTTATCATAGTTCATTGTTAGTGAATAAAAATGCAATAAATTTATGACTACTGAATTTTGTATTCTTCAAGTTTACTAAATTCGTTTGGGACTCTGTGCTTACTGGACCTCTGTTTCTTTTCTGAGGTTAAGAAAGTTTTCAGCTGTTATCTTTTTAAATAAGTTCTCTTCCCTTTCCTCTCTTCTCCTTCTGGGACCCCTGCACTGCAAATGGTAGTATGACTGATGTTCCACAGGTCTCTCAACTTATTCTCATTTTTTGAAATTCTTTTTTCTGTTCAGTTTTTCTGTTCTATTGTTCTATGCTCATCTGTCCATCTATTAATTCCTTCTGAAAAGTGAAAGTAAAGGTGCTAGTCGTTTAGTCATGTCCAACTCTTTATGACTTCATAGACTATAGTCCATCAGGTTCCTCTGTCCATGGAATTTTTCCAGGAGAGAATATTGGAGGGGATAGTCATCCGCTTTCCCAGGGGATCTTCCTGACTCAGGGATCAAACTGAGGTATACTGCATTGCAGGCAGATTCTTAACCATCTGAGCCACCAGGGAAGCCCAGTGTATTTTAAAATTTCAGTTATTATGTTCAGCTCTACTTGGTTCTTCTTTATATTTTCCTACTTTTTGTTAGAAAATATATTCTTCTTCTAAGTTTTGATCATTACCTTGAAACTTTTATTAGGGGTTCAAGTAGACTGATTATCTCTACTTTTTCAGTTTTTCTTCTACGGTTTTATCTTGTTCCTTCCTTTAGAACATATTCCTTGGTCACCTCATTTTACTGAATTATCTGTTTTTATTTCTATGGATTAAATAGATTTATTATCTTTCCAATCTTGAAGTGGTCTTATGTAGGAGACACCCTATAAGGTTCAACAGCACACTTCCCTCTGGTTACCAGACCTATATGCCCTATATAAGTGTGATGGGCCCTTCTATGTGGCAGGGCTTACTATTGTGGGCATGCTGGTATACATGGCTGGGGCTTGGTCAGGTTGACTGCCAGGCCCTGTCTTGCATGGAGATGGAGAGTCACTGATGGGTAGGGCAATGTCCCAGTATGGCTGGCTATGTGGCAAGGAGTCCTAGGCATGGTGTTGTCCCACTGGTGGGTGGCTGGATCCCAAATTACCTGGCTGTTTCCTCAAGCTCTCACTTTGGCTTGGCCTCAGAAATGTTTCTCAATCTATTCAGAATAAGTGCGTCTCCTCTCATTATCACTTACTTTATTTAGATGTGCTTTTCATTCAGATGTCATTTTGATAAAGTGAAGGTCTTATTTCCAGGGTGACCAGGAACTGTGTATATGCAAAACAGATTTAATCTTTAATTCTCATAATGCTCTAGATATTTTTTTGAAGTGGTAAAAATACTAACCATGCTGCATTCTGATCCATTTGGGACTTCCCAGTAGTAAAGAACCTGGCTGCAAGTGCAGAAGATGTAAGAGAGGTGGGTTCCATCCCTGAGTTGGAAAGATTCTCTAGAGGAGAAAACGGCAACCCACTCTAGTATTCTTGCCTGGAAAATTTCAGGAGGAGGAAAATTCCATGGACTGGAGGAGCTCCATCCATTTACTCTCTTAAATTTCTCTCTCCAAATTCTGACTGATCTACACTGTTTATAATGAAATTATTAATTTAACCCCCAAAAGATCTTCATGACCAAGATAATCATGATGGTGTGATCACTCACCTAGAGCCAGACAGCCTGGAATGTGAAGTCAAGTGGGCCTTAGAAAGTATCACTACAAACAAAGCTAGTGGAGGTGATGGAATTCCAGTGGGGCTATTTCAAATCCTGAAAGATGATGCTGTGAAAGTGCTGCACTCAATATGCCAGCAAATTTGGAAAACTCAGCAGTGGCCACAGGACTGGAAAAGCTCAGTTTTCATTCCAATCCCAAAGAAAGTCAATGCCCAAGAATGCTCAAACTACTGCTCAATTGTACTCATCTCACATACTAGTAAAGTCATGCTCAAAATTCTCCAAGCCAGGTTTCAGCAATACGTGAACCGCAAACTTCCAGATGTTCAAGCTGGTTTTAGAAAAGGCAGAGGAACCAGAGATCAAATTGCTAACATCTGCTGGATCATGGAAAAAGCAAGAGAGTTCCAGAAAAACATCTATTTCTGCTTTCTTGACTATACCAAAGGCTTTGCCTGTGTGGATCACAATAAATTGTGGAAAATTCTGAAAGAGATGGGAATACCAGAGCACCTGACCTACCTCTTGAGAAATCTGTATGCAGGTCAGGAAGCAACAGTTAGAACTGGACATGGAACAACAGACTGGTTCCAAATAGGAAAAGGAGTACATCAAGGCTGTATATTGTCACCCTGCTTATTTAACTTATATGCAGAGTACATCATGAGAAACGCTGGGGTGGAAGAAGCACAAACTGGCATCAAGATTGCCGAGAGAAGTATCAATAACCTCAGATATGCAGATAACCCCACCCTTATGGCAGAAAGTAAAGAGGAACTAAAAAGCCTCTTGATGAAAGTGAAAGAGGAGAGTGAAAAGTAGGCTTAAGGCTCAACATTCACAAAACTAAGATCACGGCATCTGGTCCCATCACTTCATGGGAAATAGATGGGGAAACAGTGGAAACAGTGTCAGACTTTGGTTTTGGGGGGCTCCAAAATCACTGCAGATGTTGACTGCAGCCATGAAATTAAAAGACCCTTACTCCTTGGAAGGAAAGTTATGACCAACCAAGATAGCATATTGAAAAACAGAGACATTACTTTGCCAACAAAGGTCCATCTAGTCAAGGCTATTGTTTTTCCAGTAGTCATGTATGGATGTGAGAGTTGGACTATGAAGAAAGCTGAGCATCAAAGAATTGATGCTTTTGAACTGTGGTGTTGGAGAAGACTCTTGAGAGTCCCTTGGACTGCAAGGAGATCCAACCAATCCATTCTAAAGGAAATCAGTCCTGGGTGTTCTTTGGAAGGAATGATGATAAAGCTGAAATTCCAGTAGTTTGGCCACCTCATGCGAAGAGTTAACTTACTAGAAAAGACTCTAATGCTTAGAGGGACTGGGGGCAGGAGGAAAATGGGACGACAAAGGATGAGATGGCTAGATGGCATCACTGACTTGCTGAGCATCAAAGAATTGATGCTTTTGAACTGTGGTGTTGGAGAAGACTCTTGAGAGTCCCTTGGACTGCAAGGAGATCCAACCAATCCATTCTAAAGGAAATCAGTCCTGGGTGTCCTTTGGAAGGAATGATGATAAAGCTGAAATTCCAGTAGTTTGGCCACCTCATGAGAAGAGTTAACTTACTAGAAAAGACTCTAATGCTTAGAGGGACTGGGGGCAGGAGGAAAATGGGATGACAAAGGATGAGATGGCTAGATGGCATCACTGACTCGATGGACGTGAGTTTGAGTGAACTCCAGGAGTTGGTGAGGGACAGGCAGGCCTGGTGTGCTGCAATTCATGAGGTCACAAAGAGTCAGACACAATTGAGTGACTGAACTGAACTGAACTGAATTTAACCCATTCTAGTTCTCTGAGAGAAGTTGCATGCTCTTATAAACTTTTTCTAAACAGTTTTTATTTTTTTAAAAAATTCCCATTCTATACACTAAATTTGGCATTTCTTTATAGTTTTAAAGTAGGAAATAGTTTATATAAGATTAAAATGGTGTATCATAAACATGTCTCCAGTATTCTTGTGCGTTGAAGAATTCAGTACATATGAATTCAATACAATATCAAACAATACAATAAATATATTTGCATTGAATAAGAATTCAATATAAATTCATTCATACATATGAATTTGTATGAGTTTATTAATAAAAAAAGTGTTTGCTTTTCCCCTCCTTTATGATTACTGGGCCAGGAGTAGAACCTAAAGTGGCAGCATTTGTAACAAGTACTTTGAGGCAAGTGGATTGAGAAGCACATTTTGAAAAACATTAGCTTAAGCACTTTTACTTTTTATACGAGGAGGTGATCTAGAATTTCCTGTTCAGAAAATGTTGTCATGCCAAAAAAACATGCACTTTATCTAGCATGAGTATGTGGGGGCATCCATTCCATAAGTGGACATAGAAATAAACACTTCAGTTTATTTACTGAACTATAAATTCAGAGAAGAAAAGCAATATCAGTATCAGGAAACCCACTAAAACCCTCTAAAATAAAGAGGAAAGTAAGCATTTTCTGATGTTCAGCAACCAAGTTTATATCTGACTAATAAACAAAATATTACTGGGAATATAAGAGACCCAATGTAAAAGACCCATTTAGAGATAACTTTCAATAATGTTCATACAAATGTGATTAAGAGAAAAAAATGACTGGTGCTAATTAAAGCTGAATTAGTTTGAAAGATACAAAATGGAAGGAATACATAAGTTAATTTTAATGATTAAGTATAATTTATCATGCTGCTACTAATAATGATGTTTATTATGCCTGGTTGAACATAGGGAATTTTTCTTCATATTTTTTACTTGACTTCTGTATGTCTTAAAGTATCTTAACCTTCCAGTGAGTCTTTCTGGCTAAATATATAAAAAAAGGAGCCAGATGATATTGTTACTCATGCCAGCTACCTCTTTTCTTCAAATGGCAGCAAAATCTATGAGACAGCCTGGCAAAAAAATGACTGATACATCAGGTTATTTTCTGATTAATTCCCTAGGGTATCCTACATCTGTCCAGAGTGGGGTCTGGAAATCTTCATAGAACCATCTAAGCACTATAATGCAGGTCAGATTTACATATCATTGTCTCAGGTTGAAATCATATGAATTTCAGTCTTTTAACTACAGACGACTGAAATTGATTTCTATTTCTATTTTGTTGCTATGCATGATCTAATTTGATGTTGTGAAATACTTAATAGGCAAAGTTCTAAATTTTATTATCTATTTCCTATGACAAAGTAGGGGTTTTGACATCAAGATGGCAGAGTAGAAGGACATGCACTCATCTTCTCCTGTGAGAACTCCAAAAATGCTGAGCAACTGACAGGAGAATGTTGGATCCCACTTAAAAAAAAGATACCCCATGTCCAAGGGCAAAGAAGCCCCAACAAGATGGTAGAAGGGGCAAAAACACATTTAGAATCAAATGTCACACCTTCTAGAGATGATGCTGTTAAAGTACTGCACTCAATATGCCAGAAAATTTGGAAAACTCAGCAGTGGCCACAGAACTGGAAAATGTCAGTTTTTATTCCAGTCCCAAAGAAAGGCAATGCCAAAGAATACTCAAACTACTGTACAATTGCACTCATCATACATGCTAGCAAAGTAATGCTCAAAATTCTCCAACCAGGCTTCAATAGTACATGAACCGTGAACTTTGAGATGTTCAAGCTAGATTTAGAAAAGACAGAGGAACCAGAGATCAAAAGCAAAGAGAGTTGCAGAAAAATATCTACTTCTCCTCTATTGACTACGCCAAAGCCTTTGACTCTGAGATCACAATAAAACATGGAAAATTCTTAAAGAGATGGGAATACCAGACCACGTGATCTGCCTCCTGAGAAATCTGTATGCAGGTCAAGAAGCAATGCTAGAACCAGATATGGAACAGCAGACTGGTTCCAAATCGGGAAAGGAGTATGTCAAGACTGTATATAGTCACCCAGCTTATTTAATTTATATGCAGAATGCATCATGTGAAATGCCGGGCTGGATGAAGCACAAGCTGGAATCAAGGTTGCAGGAAAAAGTACCAGTAACCTCAGATATGCAGATGACACCAACCATATTTCAGAGAGTGACGAGGAACTAAAGAGCTTCTTGTCGAAAGTGAAAGAAGAGACTGATAAAGCTGGCTTAAAACTCCACATTCAAGAAACTAAGATCGTGGCATCTGATCCCATCAATTCATGGCAAATAGATGGGGAAATAATGGAAACAGTGAGAGACTTTATTTTGTTGGGTTCCAAAATCACTACAGATGGTGACTGTTGCTGTGAAATTAAAAGATGCTCACTTCTTAGAAGAAAAGTAACAACCTAGACAGCATATTAAAAAGCACAGACATTACATTGCTAACAAAGGCCCATATAGTCAAAGCTATAGTTTTTCCAATAGTCATGTATGGATGTAAGAACTGGACCATAAAGAAAGCTGATTGCCGAAGAACTGATGCTTTTGAACTGTGGTGTTGGAGAATACTCTTGAGAGTCCCTTGGACTGCAAGGAGAGCAAATCAGTCAATCCTAAAGGAGATCAGTCCTGAATATTCATTTGAAGGATTGATGCTGAAGCTGAATTTGCAGTACTTTGACCACCTGATGCGAACAACCGATAAGCGTCTCATTGGACAAGACCCTGATGCTGGGAAAGAATGAAGGTGGGAGGAGAAGGGGATGACAGAAGATGAGACAGCTGGATGAAATTGCCGACTCAATGGACATGAGTTTGAGCAAGCAAGGGGAGTTGATGATGGAGAAGGAAGCCTGGCATGCTGTAGCCCATGAGGTTGCAAAGAGTTGACATGAATGAGCAACGGAACTCAAAAGATGACAAAGTAAATATTCTGTTGGGAATGTGAGGTCCTAGAAAGCTCAATCAAGTACCAGAAAATAGCCTTTACCATGGAACAAATAGGAAGTGATGGAAATCTGCCTTCCTAGAGAACTTGAGGTTTTGTTTTACTTTCCTCAAGATGCTTGGCCTCCAAGCTTCTCTTACAATGGTGCCTGAAAGCATGTCACTGTCACATTCTTTTCTTGAAGTGCATCTATGGATTCTAGTACTAAAGAATGGGAGTTTCCAAATTTTTATTGCTTTTGCTGCATCAACATATTGATCTGCTACATTTTTATTACAATTTCCCTTGTGCATGAGTTAAAATTTTATTTTTATCCAGAGAATTCTGATTCATTTTCACAAATTTGGACATTTTCTACCTACCTTTTCCTTACTGAGATCCAATTTAATTTTACAGAATGCAGAGACCACATGCTGCTCTATTTTAAATCTTTGAAATGTGCTGAGACATGATTCATAGTCCAGAATATTTGATAGATGTTCCATGTTCACCTGAAAAAAAATATTTTTCTACATTTATTGGATGTAGTGTTAGGTAATCTCTATTAGGTCAAATTGGTTAATCATGTTGTTTCAATGTGCAATGACTCTGTTTTCTCCATAAAATTGAGAAAAGTGTTTTAAAATCTCCAACTCACATTGTAGATTTTTCATTCTCTCATATATTTCTGTTATGTTTTGGTTTATATTATTTTAAAGCTATGTTATTAAACTTATTATGATATTACAAAGGACACCAAAAATACCTAGAAATAAATTTAATCAAGGAGGTAAGTGAAAACCTATACTTTGAAAACTTTACAATATTGATACAGGAATTTGAAAATGATACAAAGAAATGGAAAGATATACCATGTTGTTTAACCAGAAGAATAAATATTAAGATGTCCACACTACACAAAGCAATCCTAGAAGAAAACATAGTCACAACACTCTTTGACATAAATCACAGCAATATTTTTTCAGATCTGTCTCCTAAGTCAAAAGAAATAAAAGCAAAAATAAATAAATGAGTCCCAATTAAACTTAGGGCTTTCCAGGTGGTGCGAGTGATAAATGCAGAAAACTCGCAAGAGATGTGGCTTTGATCCATAGGTTAGGAAGATCTCCTGGTGTAGGAAATGGCAACCAGCTCCAGTATTCTTTCCTGAAAAATCTCATGAACAGAAGAGCCTGGTGGGGTACAGTCCAGAGGGCCGTAAAGAGGAAGATATGCCTGAGTGGCTGAACACACAATTAAATATAAAAACTTTTCCACAGCAAAAGAAAACATCAATAAAATGAAAAGACAACCTACTGAGAGAAAATATTCGCAAATGATAAAACCCATAAGAAGTTAATATCCAAAATATACAAACAGCTCACACAACTTAATACTTAAAAAAAACCCAATCAAAAATGAGCAGAAGATCTAAACAGACATTTCCCCAAAGACACATAGATCGCCAATAGGCCATTAGAGAAATGCAAATCAAAACCACAATTAGGTATCACCTCACATCTATCAGAATGGCCATAGGCAAAAACTCTACAAATAATAAATGCTGGAAATAGTGTGGATAAAAACCTTTCTACACTGTTCATAGGGATATAAATTGGTACAGCCACCATGAAAAACAGTATGGAGGTTCCTTTAAAAAGCTACCATATGATCCAGCAATCCTACTCATGGGCATACATCTAGAAAAGATGAAAACTCTAATTTGAAATGATAAATACACCTTAATATTCATAGCAACACTATGTACAATAGCCAAGCTGTGGAAACAACCCGTGTCCATCAACAGATTAATGGTTTAAGAAAATGTGTGATATATAAATACACATGCCCGTGCATGCACGTGCGCACACACACACACACACATATATACACAATGGAATACTACTCAGCCATTAAATATGTGACTCCACCATTCATAACAAATTGGATGTAGAAGGCGATGGCACCCCACTCCAGTACTCTTGCCTTGAAAATCCCATGGATGGAGGAGCCTGTTAGGCTGCAGTCCAGGGGGTTGCGAAGAGTCAGACACGACTGAACGACTTCACTTTCACTTTTCATTTTCATGCATTGGAGAAGGAAATGTCAACCCACTACAGTGTTCTTGCCTGGAGAATCCCAAGGACAGCAGAGCTTGGTGGGCTGCTGTCTATGGGGTCGCACAGAGTCGGACACGACTGAAGCGACTTAGCAGCAGCAGCAGCAGAGAGTATTATACTTAGTGAAATAAGTCAGACAGAGAAACACAAATACTATGTTATAACTTACATATGTAGAATCTAAACAAATAAATCATACATACAATGAAACAAAACCAGACTCATAGATTTTGAGAACAAACTAGTGGTTAGTAATGGTGAGAGGAAAGTAGGGAGGGGCAATATAAGGGTATAAAATTAAGAAATGCAAACTACTATGTAAAAGATAGATAAGCAACAAGGATATAGTGTACAGCCCAGGGAAATAAAATCATTGTTTTGTAATAATGTCAAGTGGAGTATAATTTATAAGAACATTGAATCATTATATTGTACACGGACTTTCCTAGTGGCTCAGTTGGTAAAGAATCCACTTGCAATGCAGGAGACCAGGGTTCTATCCCTGAGTTGGGAAGATCCCTTGGAAAAGGGAACAGCTACCCACTCCAGTAATCTGGTCTTGAGAATCCCAAGGTGTCACAGAGAATAGGACATGATTGAGCAACTGTCACTTTTACTTTCATATTGTACACATAAATCTAATATAATGTTTTAAATCAACTATACTTCAATAAAATTGAGTTAATTTCGTAAAAAGCTATCCATAACCTATTATCATGTACTTTTTATTAGACCAGGTCCAGTACAATGTCAATAATTGATGCAATATTTAATACTTTTTAACTCCTCTTTTTCCTTCTCCTCTATTTTTATATTTTTATATATTTTACAGAACACCACAGTGATTTGTTAACTTTGTTGCTTTGACCAAGTTGTTCTTGCATTTACTTTTTATTTCTCATATATCCATTATTCTACCCAGGATCAATTTCCTTCACCCTACTGAGCTTGTTTGTGAGAACCAAAACAATCACAAGAATTGTTAGCTGTGGTCACTTTTGGAGAGCTAGATTTTCAGTTTTTACTTTATATCTTTCTGCAAAAGAGTAGCATTAAAGATAGTGTTGCTATTTTCTAATACTTTCAAGTAAAATTACGAGACCCAAAGCCTAAAATTTGAATTTATTTGGTATATCAGTATTACAATAATTAGTGTAATTTGTGCCAGTGCTATAAAATTTTTTTACTACATAATTACATACATTGCAACCTATTCATATAGAAGACAAATGTTACAAAACAGTGAAGAATAACTATGTTGGTCAATAGGAAAACATATGTCTTCTTCATATGTGTTCATCATTTCCACTGGAAAAATAAAATTATAGTAAGTGTTAACAGTCTCCATTGTTGAACACAGTTGAAGGAGATAGTTCCATAAATCACATTTGGGCATTAGATAGGAAACAGGGTTGTGATTCTCTGTCAGACTCTGTGTATTTAACGGTATTATGGGAACTGCTTCAGACTGTATGATACACAGCTATCAACAGCATTCTCTTGAGAATGTGTCATAACAGTACTAAAGAACAATTTTCTTTTATTCTTCCTTGTCTAGGTGAAGAATTTGATTCCTGAGGAAATCAAGGGTCTTTGCCAACGTCCAATTTACTTATTTGAATTAGAAGCCAAATCTGAATAAATTTTATTTTGATGTTGAATGCCTGCATTTCATAGACTTTCCACCTGATATGTCTCAAGTAATTTGACCTTAAGGGACTAAAGGTGAATTCATTATCTTTTCCATCTTAGCACATTTTCATCCTGTCTTGAACTTTCTGTGTTAAGGAAGAGCTTACTATTCACTCGTTTTCCAAACCAGAAAGTCTAGAGTCATCTTAGCCTTGATGCCTACTCCAGTGGATCATCAAGTACTATTTATCCATCTTCATAAATATCCCTTGTATCTATACTTTTGTTTTTATCATGCTATTGTGCCATTAAGCATCGTTTTTAGGGGAAAAAAGAATCCCATTGACTTTTTAATTGACTCTGCTACAAATACAGAAGTTCTAGCTTTTGTAATTCATTCTCTAATTTTAAATCCTTTTATTTATTCCTAATTGACTCCCATTTCAAAGTTCTATATGGGTCATTTCGAATTTTCACTTGTTCTTAAATGCATTATTTCAGTTTTCATCTCATTATCACAGGAGGGTGGTAAACTACAATCAAGGAGGTAGGCCACCTAGTAACAAATGCAAACATTTTAATTATATGGTAAAGATACAATGTGGCAAAAGACCTAAAAGCAGAACTATCTTTTTCCTCAAGAACAAGATTGAAAATCAGCATTTTCTTTGGAGAAAATACAGTATGCCCAATACATGCTATGTTTGCTTAATTAAATTATTAGACCTGATTTTATATTAGAAAATGGCTTCATTAAATATTAATGTTTGAGCTGAATAAATTGTAATATAAAAGGGGTGCTTTAAAAACCAATAATTCCTGTTAAAGTTTTTTTAAAATCAGTGAGAGTATGCTTCTTCTTTCATGCTAAATTCATCATGAAATAAGGCTTAGTTGATGACTTTGAACAGAAAGGTTTAGAGCTTGAACAAACATTGCAAATCCATTTTGACTTTAAGCTATGAAATGGAGTCATTTTCTTAGCCAGTGAGTAAAGACTAATGATGGTGGAATCTTCAGGTTAAAGTATTGACTATAACATGTCATCAATTGCCCCTATAATTATAACTTTAACATTGAAGATATTTTGGAAACTCACAGATATGACATGTAACAGTGGCACTATGTCTAACTGTTTCTTATTACAATGATTCTGACATTCAGCATAAATTACAGACATTATAACACTAGAGCCTGGAGGCTTGAACTTGGAGTTTTAAGCACTTACGTTTTACACTGGTAAGATATTTTGCTTGTAACTAGCTTTAGGGTTGAGTTTAAAGATTTTAGAAGAAAAGGATATGATTCAGTTAAAATTAGAAATTTTATATATGAGAGCTTTGTATTTGTATGTTATTTTAAATCTATACACATGAGAAACAGGTATAGAAAACATATTTTCAGGTCTACTTCTGAATGGGAAGAAATTTGCCAATTACAATATTGTTATTATAGACATGATAATTATTTTGTTAAGGATTAGGTTTAGAAATACAGGCTGCAAATTTTAGGTAAACTCTAATCTTTAGGGTAAAATTTTTATTTGCCATTTTATATCCATTGTAAGGCATTTTCCAATTTTGACTTTTCATTTCAAAGGTCTTTGTAAGCAACGGTCAACAGTGTGATGTTAAGTGAGTTTAGAGGGCTTCCCTGGGGGCTCAAACAGTACAGAATGTGCCTGCAGAGCAGAAACCTGGGTTCAGCCTCTGGGTTGGGAAGATCCCTGGGAGAAGAGCATGGCAACCCACTTCATGGGCAAAGGATCCTGGTGGGCTACAGTCCATGGGGTCACAAAGAATTGGACACGGCTAAGCAACTAACACACACACACACACACACACACACACACACACACACACACACACACACTAGGTATTCCAGTAGGGAGGCTTACTGTTTCTGTTAAGGAGGTTCTAGTTTAAGGGTTATGTTTACAGGAATCCACCTCCATCTCTAAGGTATGTTTCCAGTGAGACCATGGTTAGTATTAGATACTTTCCTTTGAAGACTATCTGACAAAGCCCTTTCAGTTCAGTTCAGTCACTCAGTTGTGTCTGATTCTTTGCGATGCCATGGACTGCAGTACGCCAGGCTTCCTTGTCCATCACCAACTCCCGGAGCCTACTCAAACTCATGTCCACCGTGTCAGTGAAGCCATCCAACCATCTCATCTTCTATTGTCCTCTTCTCCTCCCACCTTCAATCTTTCCCAGCATCAGGGTCTTTTCAAATGAGTCAGTTCTTCGCATCAGGTGGCCAAAGTATTGCAGTTTCACCTTCAGCAACAGTCTTTCCAATGAATATTCTGGACTGATATCCTTTAGGATGGACTGGTTGGATCTCCTTCATCCATATATAGGCCCCAGAGAAGAGATCTCACCTTTCTAGCTGTGCTTTCTCCATCTGAGGTCGGATCCTGCTCACTGTGCCCTCCTCTCTTTCCAGTTAAACTTCTGTATTCTTGATACACCAAAGTTTTCAGTCATTATTTCTTTGAATAACTTTCTGCCCCTTTCTTTATCTCTTTTTCCCTGGGACCCCTATAATGTATATATTGGTCCATTTCATGGTATCTCATAAGTCCCTTAAGATGTCTACTCTTCTTCACTCTTTTTACTTTCTTCTCTAATTGGATGAATTTATCTGCCCTGTTTGCAAGATCCTGTCCCCTGTGTAATTTAGACTGCTGTTGAAACCCTCTATTGAACTGTTTAATAAAGTTTTACTATATTCTCCAACTCTGCTATTTTTGTTTTGCAATTTTTCTATTTTCCATCTCTTTGTTGAAATTTTTACTTTGTACATGCTTATCTCAGTGTGCATCCTATTTTATTGATATTTTTAATTCTCTATTAAGAAAGTCTCTTATCTCCACTTCTTTAAGATCTGTTTGTGGGTATTTACATCTTTCTTGAAATATATTCCTCTGTTTCTTCATTTCCCTTGACTGTGTTTGTGTCTGCTCACTAGACAAAATAGCCGTCTCTCCATAATGACAGAAGGTCTTTCCTAGAGAAACCTCATCAATCAACCTGGCCTGAGCTCCTGGTTGTTTCAAACTGTAGTGATTTTCCAAGCTGTTTTATTTGTCTTTAATAGCTCCCAATAGTTGATGGCTTGCAAGACCAGTGTGTCCCAGTTGAGAGGATCACAGTCAGCATACAGATGCAGGCTGATTAGAAGCTGGATTCAAGCAGGGAGAGTATGCAGTTAAGCCCCTATCAAGGAGAAACTGGGAGATGAGTGTTTTCCCTACCTCCTCTCTGTTGGGCTCAGGTATATAGCTACAAAGGGGATATGTCCTGTGCCCTGTAGTAACTGCTTTTTTTTTTCACTACAGTCTAATGAGACTTGTGAATGAAAGCTCATTGACCACAGGCAAGTGATCTGGGGGCCCTGTCTCTCCACCAATAGGGGCAAAAGCTGAGGTGTCGGACATCGGTACAAGCTCCTTCTAGGTAAATACTGGTCACTTGGAGCTGGATGGACAGAGCACATGAGGAATGTGCTTGTCAGCTTTCCTGGTCTCTGGGAAGGACTGTAGCCAGCTACTATATCTGTGCTAAATTAAAATCCTGACACTCAGGCAGCAGCTTTAAAAGTATTCAGATGCCAGCCTTTCAGGGAAAGCCTGGGAGACAGAAGGTTTTGCCTGTTACCTCTGTGCTGAGCTCTGTTTATCAGTTGATGGGCAATTTGCATTGTTTCTAGTTTTTGTCTATTAAGAATAAAGCAACTATGAATATCCATGTACATATTTTTGTGAACTGAAGTTGCTCAGTCGTGTCTGATGAATATCCATGTACATGTTCTTATGTGGACATATGTTTTGATTTTTCTTGGCTATATGTTTAGAAACTGAACATGCCATATAAGGACTCTAATATTTTGAGGAACTGCTAAGCTGTTTTCCAAAGTGCCCATATCATTTTATTTTCCCACCAGCAATGAGGGGTCTAATTTCTACACATCCTTGCCAATAGTTGTTATTGTCCATTTTTATTATAGTCATCCTCATTTGTTGTGAGGCAGCATCACACTGTGCTCTGGTCTAATTAGTATTTCCCTAGTAATTCTTTCAATCATATTTTCATGTGCCTGTTAGCCATTTGTAAATCTCCTTTGGAGAAATTTCTTTTCAAAACCTTTGCCTCTTTAATAAAAGTTTTATCTTTTTTCCTAAATTAATAGATTTTGTTGTAAAAGCATATTGAGGTTTACAGAAAAACTGAACAGAAAGTACAAGAAGTTCTCAAATATTCATTTTCCCACCTACTCATACTTTTCTCTATTATTCGCATCCTGCATTGGTATGGTACATTTGTTACAATTGATACATTATTATTAACAAAAGCCCATAGTTTGCATTCACTCTGTGTTGTACAAGCACATGGATTTGTCAAATGCATAATGTCACGTATGTACTGATACAGCATCATACAGAATAGTTTCACTGCCTTAAAAATCCTGTGCTCCAATGTATGCATTCTGCCCCCACCTCCCAAACCCTTGGCAACCATTTATCTTATTATTGTCTCTATAGTTTTGCCTTTTCCAGAATGTTATGTAGTTGGAATTATATGGTATGTAGCCTTTCTAGACTTGCTTCTTTCACTTTTCAATATGCATTTAAATTTTCTCCATGTCTTTTTGTGCCTTGACAACTCATCTCTTTTTATTGATGTATAATATTCTATGGAATAGATACCACATTTGTTTATACATTCACCTATTTAAAGGCTTCTGAGGTGGCTCAGGGAGAAGGTGGTTTGATCCCTGGGTTGGGATGATCCCCTGGAAAAGGGAACAGCATCCATTCCAGTATTCTGGCCTGGAGAATTCCATGGACAGGGGAGCCTGGCAGGCTATAGTCCATGGGGTCAAAAAGAGCTGGACACGACTGAATGATATTCACTTCACTCACCTGCTTAAGGACATCTTTGTTGCTCCAAATTTTGGCAAATATGACTATAGATAGTGTAAGCATTCATGTACAGATTTTTGTGTAGGCCTAATTTTTAAATTTGGTGCTGAAATCTTTAGACATACGATTGCTGGATTGTATGTTGGACCATTTTTAGCTTTGTAATAAAGTGCCAAACTGTCTTCCAAAGAGGTTGTATTATTTTACATTCTCGCCAGCATAAATGAGAGTTCCTATTGCTTCAAATACATGGTAGCATTTGGCATTATAAATATTTTAGATCTTATCCGTTCTAATAGGTATGTAACAATATTTCGCTGCTGTTTTAATTTGCAAGTTCCTAATAGCATATAATATTGCACATCTTTGGTGAGGTATCTGTTCAAATCTTCTGTCCTATTTTTAATTGGGTTGAGTTCTAAGAGCTCTTTGCATAATTTGGTTACAAGTCCATTATCAGACTAGTATTTTGTAAAATTTATTTTTCAGTCTATTGCCTATCTTTACATTATTGTAAGAGATTCTTTAGAAAAGCAGACATTTTTAATTTTAATGAGGTCCAAATTATCAAATTTTTCTTTCATGGATTATTATACTTTTGATGTTGTATATAAAACTCAATGTCTATTTTTAATTGGGTTGAGTTCTAAGAGCTCTTTGCATAATTTGGTTACAAGTCCATTATCAGACTAGTATTTTGTAAAATTTATTTTTCAGTCTATTGCCTATCTTTACATTATTGTAAGAGATTCTTTAGAAAAGCAGACATTTTTAATTTTAATGAGGTCCAAATTATCAAATTTTTCTTTCATGGATTATTATACTTTTGATGTTGTATATAAAACTCAATGGCAACACCAAAATAACCTATATTTTCTTTTATATTAACTTCTAGAAATTTTATAGTCTGCATTTTCTTTTATGAATCAATGAATTCATTTGGATGAATGGTATAATGTCAGCTCAAGACTCATTTTTTTTTGGGGGGGGGAGTTATATGTGTGTCCAGGATTTTAGGATCATTTTTTCCATTGGACTGCCTTTGCTCTTTTGTCAAATATACTTGGGTGGCTCTATTTCTTATTTATTTATTTTTTGTTATTGGATTATAAT
>SJYT01010566.1:10313-29606 GCA_006410635.1 Cephalophus harveyi | reverse complement strand
GATATTCTAAATACGAGTTCTTTAGTAAATAATATTTCCAAATATTTTCTTCTAATCTGTAGGTTTAATTTCTTTTTATTGTTATAGTGTCTTTTGAAGCACAAAAGTATGCAATTTTGATGAAGTCCAATTTAGTTTTTTATAATCTTTTAAAAAATTTCTTTTGTTTCTGGTATCATATCTAAAAAAATCATTTGCCTTACTTAAGCTTATAAAGAGTTATTTCTGCTTTCTTCTAAGAGTTTTATATAGTTTTAGCTGATAAATTAAAATCTATCATCCATTTTGAGGCAACTTTTGTGTATGGTTTATAGTAGGACTTCAATTGGAGAGCTTATTCTATTTTACTTGAAGACATACTGTAATGATACAAAATTAAATAGCATCTCTAATCAGCATAAGCCTAGACATAAAAATCAGTATAACAACAGAATCTAAGTAAAGCAAAAAAAGACTCATATAAATGATCAATTAATTTAATAAAGGTGCCAAGGTAATTTGGCAAGGCTGTTTTCTATGCTTTTTGTGAGTACAACTGGGTATGTTTATAGAAAAATAAATAAACTTCAGCTCTGTACCAAATAAAATATGAAATATAAACTCAGAATGTATCATAGACTTAAATAAAAACCCCAAACTATGACATTCTAGAGGAAAACTAGTTTTACAAAGAAATCATGGTCACTGTGAACTAGGTGTAAGCCAAGATTTCTTAGGACCAAAAAAGAAAAAAAAAAGAACAAAAAGCTATAAATTGGACTTTATTAAAAAATCCTCTTCAAAAGCAATACTGAAAAATCCAAAAGCAAGGCAAATAATGGCAGAATATACTTACACTATCTGATAATGTAAAAGGCTTATTATTAAAATATATAAAGACCTCTTTCAACACAATAATTAGATGTCTAAAATGGGCAAAAAACAATGCTCAAGATATTTAGTCATCAGGAATATGCAAAAAATAAAAACAAAACAGCGTAATAAATATTACTACACACCCAATTGTAAGCTAACATTAAAAAGAGTGGACATGGATATAATAGATAGCTAGTGGGACATTGCTGTATAACACAGAGAGCTCAGTCTGGTGCTCTGTGACAACCTAGAGGGGTGGAATGGGGGGTCGAGGGGAGGGGTGATCAAGAGGGAGGGGACATATGTATACTATGGCTGATTCATGTTGTATGGCAGAAACCAACATAATGTTTTAAAGCAATTATACTCAAATTAAAAATAACCTTAAAAAATTTTTTTAAAAAGTGACTATACCAAGGATTGGTAAAGATATGGAGCAAATGGGAATTTTATGCATTTCTGATGGAAATGAAAAGTGATATGGTTGCTCTGAAAAGTAGTTTCCAATGTCATAGAATATTAAAATACACTTATCATGCAATCATCCTTCTATGTATTTCACTGAGAAATAAAAACATGACTGCACAAAAACCTATACGTGCTTATATAAATTTGTTCATAAGTATCATACTATTTATCAACAAGCAAATGAATGAACCAATTGTGGTATATTTATTCAATGGAATCCAATTTAGCATTAAAAAGATACACTATTGATACATGTAACAAAATTGATGAGTCTCTAAAACCATTATGCAGAATGAATGAAGATAAAAACAATAAAGTACATATCATATTCTATTTATGCATGTGTGTGCCTAATTGCTTCAGTTCAGTTCAGTGGCTCAGTCGTGTCCAACTCTGCAACTCCATGAATCGCAGCACGCCAGGCCTCCCTGTCCATCACCAACTCCCGGAGTTCACCCAAACTCATGTGCATCGAGTCAGTGATGCCATCCAGCCATCTCATCCTCTGTTGTCCCCTTCTCCTTCTGCCCCCAATCCCTTCCAGCATCAGGGTCTTTTCCAATGAGTCAACTCTTCACATGAGGTGGCCAAAGTATTGGAGTTTCAGCCTCAGCATCAGTCCTTCCAATGAACACCCAGGATTGGTCTCCTTAATTGCTTAGTCGTGTCCAACTCATTGTGAGTCCATGGCCTGTAGCCTGCCAGGCTCCTCTGTCCATGTGGATTCTCCAGGCAAGAATACTGGAATGGGTTGTCATGGCCTTCTCCAGGAGATATTCCCCACCCAGGGATTGAACTCAGGTCTCCTGCATTGCAGGTGGATTCTTACCAGCTGAACTACCAGGGAAGCTCATTCTATTCATATGAAGTTCTAAAAGAGGCAAAAAATCTATAGTGTTGGAAATAAAATTAGTAATCCCTTGAATGAGGAATGAGGTGGTGTTTACAAAGTTGTACATTATTTTCAAAATTCAGCTCCATCCACACATTTTACTTGATTGTGTTTCACTGTAAGTAAATTATTCCTAAGTAAAGCATATTTAGAAAGCAGTACATGTCAAAACAAAATATAGTCAAATAGAACAAAGGTGAAAGCTAATAAAAAGTAGGTATTTCTCAGCCTACTAGCAAACAATGTAAACAGTTTAGGCTTTATTTTCCAAGAAATATTATCTATATATGTGTAAATCCAAAAGTACATAATTAAGAGGTTTTTTCTTTACTATAAAAGGAATGTTTTATGCATAATAGCACTTAAAGATGTTTGTTTTTACACCAAATTTAATAAAATTTTAAATTTCAAAAATCCTATTTCTCTCACCATATGAAAATAGTAGCCAATGATAATGTCATATTAAATTTGGTTTCCTCAATACCTCCATTCTTTAGTCAATTCCAATACTCTGAATACAATAGCAGATCAATAGATATTCATTACGTTAGTAGAGCCTATGTGAGTCTCTTCAATCACACTACCAATAAGATTGGGAATTATATTTTGGAAAAGGAGCAAGTGAAATGTAATAATCAGAGTTTCAGAGGGATCTGTGTTTTAAATTTGTGTAGGAAATCAGAATTTAAAAGCACACTTTGTTCTACCAAAACTTTCATAACCTAAGCACATGATTTATAAGCATTACTTTCCCTTTAAAAATCAGTAAGCAATGTAAAGTACTGTAATTTTTACTGCAGATTTATGTCATGTTAAAAAGTTGATCTATTCTTAGAAGATTAAACATAAACAGTTTTGACAAATGGTTAGTAATGAATAGATTTCATCTTGCTTTCCCCCAAAATGATTTTCAGCACTAAACTTCCTTGTTATATTCATATATAAATATATTTAAACTGAAAGAAGGATTTAATGATAAATGTACATTGAAAAATAAAATTAACTCTCTATTCAAAGAAAAAAGCTTTGAAATGAATAAGAGAACAAATCATTCACATTTTATAAATATGAGGAGCCTGAGTTGTTTTAGCTAATGATTTGTTAGATTGTGAGAGTACATTCTTTTGTTACGTCTCTCTAGAAATGTCCTTATTTTTCTTGTGTATTCATGTTTTTTTAACAATGAATCACACATATTCCTTTGGATTAATGTAAATACAGTATTTAACATTTACTCACCCAGATATTTCTTTTTTGCATCAAAAGATTGAGAAATAAAATGGAAATTGTATTTTTATCTAAAATGTGTTCATCAATAACCCGTTCAGAGTGACTGAATTATTTTACAACAAAATTAAACTAAGAACATTTTTTTATTTAGTTTTGAATCAAGTTTTCTTTGAATTGAATCTGCAATAGATTCTATATTTATTTTCTAATTAATGATTACATTCATGTTCCCTTATTACTCTGTCACAGAAAGCTTATTAACATATGGGAAAATCACTAATTCTTAGTTTCCATTAGCACACTCAACCACAATTACAGTATTCTTATATTTGAATATTTTAATGTCTTACTACATACAAGTACTCCTTTCTGAATATGGCAGAAATAGTTACTTAACTAAAAATTCTAAAAAGTTGGGCTCAGCAATGAATGATATATTTGCCATCCAATATAATCCATTTTAAAATTAGGGTCAACCAAAAAAAAATAGTGATGACAGAACAAATATCTTCTCAGAATGATCACAGCCTTTCATGTTATAATTCAGAGAAAAATATATTAATTTTATGAATGTAGGGCTTCCCCCCCCCAATTATAGCACAAAGATAACTAGACCTGTTATTATCAGCAATGACTATTTTATCATTGAAAATAATTGTAAATAGGCATTTGTCTTTTCTTAGAAATGAATCCACACACTAGAAAACATAAATTAATGATCCTCAAGCAATAAACCTGAGGATGCTGTACTGCTCCACTGGTCCTTTGCTGGCTTGACATCTAATGGTCTCCTGCTATCTGTTGTTTGCACCTTGAAGAAGTAGGATTATTTATGCCAGCCTTGCAAATAAGTACACAACAATTTATCAGGACAAAATTGTTTTGTCAGCCTGTCTTATCCTTTAGTTTTGCCAGTTAATGAATAATAACTTATTTTACCCTAGTAGCCTAACATAAATCACTGCTTGTTCTCAAAAAACATCAGAAGCAGTACTGTCAAAGTTGATAGCAGTGAAGTCTAAGCAAGTTAGAATAATATTAGCATTTATTTGCTGTTTTTTGTTACAGGTATTATACCTATAAATTTCCGTGCTGTTTTGACTTATATAATACAAAATAATTTTTACCTGCAGGTAAATTTAGCATAGTGACCCCACACATTTTTTTCCCTCCTCCTTTTCAGAACTCCATACAAAATAGAAAACAGTAACACAAAATAAATAAAGGGCTTAGATCAATAAGAAAGAGGTCAGTGAAAGGAGAAATAATAGCATTCTGGAAATTACAGAGGGGATGGAAAATTTATAACAATTTAGTAAGCCACAGAAAGAGAAAAGAGCTCAGGGGAATTAAGGTGAGGATGAGGATGTAACAAAACCAGTCTTATTCTGGAAATTTATATCCAGAAAGGTTCTAATGCCTACTTCTGAAGGCAGAGTATGGAGGTCGTAAGAGAAGGATCATTTAAAAGGTGCTAGACTCCTACTGTAGGCTTCCCAGGTGGCGTTAGTGGTTAAAAAATCCTGCCTGCCAATGCAGGAGATGAAACAGACACATGTTTGATCACTGGTTAAGAAGATCCCCGGGAGAAGGACATGGCAACCCACTCCAGGGGAGAACCCCATGGACAGAGAAGCCTACAGAGTTGGGCTACAATCCATAGGGTCACACAGAGTAGGATATGAAGCAGCTTAGCATGCACACAGGGGTCTTAGACTTCTTATTCTTTCCTTCATGAGGATTGATAACTTTCTAGAGATATGGAACCATATTGCTTCTGATTTGAGCAGCAATCCCGGCTGAAGGTAGGGGGTGAATGAAAAAACTTGGAGCTACAAGGTAAGTGGAGCTACACACTTATCATCATGATAAATATTAAAACTCTCATATTCTAGATTTTTCATTATACCTTTATTTCTTTTTTTTTTTTTTAATTTTTACTTTATTTTACTTTACAATACCGTATTGGTAGTTAGTTTCATTTGGGTATTTTCTTACTTGCAGCCAAGTCATCTTGAATGATATATAAATTTTATCAGCCATTTACAAGCTCAACTTAGTGCTTGAAAACTTGCCTCAACATAGTTAAATAAAGTACTTTGGCCCCACAGGGAGTGAGACAGTTGGTAAGCACACCAAGGCTTAATTCATGCTACAGTGCTATTCTACCAAACTGTATTCTTGGATCTAGCAGTGAAGAGTAAGAGTGTTACAAGACCTTGAACTTAAGCCTATTGCTACTGATAATTAGGAATGTCCAGGTCTAGATATGTTAATGATCTTCATTCTTCAGAAGTGGAACATTTCTGCCTTTGGCCATTTCTCACTTTCTCATAGATATCTATCCAAATGTATGCAATCAAGTAATATAATGAAATGCTAATACTAGTCATTTGTGTAAACAATAATCTTTCCATTCATTTATTTGTGTGACAATTATAAATTAGTATTTCTCTAAGCATACACACTACTCATCCTCGACTTTAGGGGATAATGACACTCATTCTTTTTGTGTATATTCATATTATGTGATTTGCTAAAATGCTTAAAAAATTAAAGAATTTTTGTTCATTACATAATCTTTGTAATTTACAGTAGTAACTTTCAAACTGCATCCAGGCCTAGAGTTCTGCAGAGATATCCAGAGGACTTTCTTAGGGGCTGGTGTGTGTATGTATACATATCTATGTTTATATTTTGTCTGTTTATGTTTATAAGCTTCCCAGGTGGTGCAGTGGTAAAGAATCTGCCTGCCAATGCAGGAGATGCAAGAGATATGGTTTTAATCCCTGGGTTGGGATGATTCCCTGGAATAGGGAATGGCAACCCACTCCAGTATCTTGCCTGGAAAATTCCATGGACAGAGAAGCCTGGTGGGCTACAAAGAGACAGGACTGAGTGACTGACCATACACATAGGCACTTGACTGTAAGCAGATAAGATAGGAGGTCCCAGGAAAAGAGACCTGGTCATGGCTCTTTTTGATATCAAAGAAACCATCTTTGGCCTAAGCCACTTTGTGATTTAAGCTTGGCCACCACAGTGATTGCCCTTGAACAGTTCTCTGTCATTAATGATTTTAGGGGAACAGAACAATGTAGGAACAAAGGACTGTTATCAGGCAAAAGAAGTAACAATAGGAGAGATAATATATGGGTTGTAAAGACCACAGAATGATCTCTGCTTCTTTCCAAGGCAAACCAGGAGTGGGGTGCCATTGCTGTCTCCACAATATCACAGTAATTCAAGTCTATGCCCAAACCAGTAATGCTGAAAAAGCTGAAGTTGAACGGTTCTGTGCAGAAATATAAGACCTTCTAGAACTAACAACCAAAAAAGATGTCCTTTTCAGTATAGGGTATGGGAATACAAAAGTGGGAAGTCAAGAAATATCTGGAGTAACAGGCAAATTTAGCCCTGGAGCACAGAATGAAGCAGGGCAAAGACTAATAGAGCTTTGACAAGAGAACACACTGGTCAAGCAAACACCCTCTTCCAACAACACAAGAGAAGACTCTATACATGAACATCACCAGATGGTCAACACCAAAATCAGATTGATTATATTCTTTGCAGCCAAAGATGGAGAAGCTCTATACAGTCAGCAAAAACAAGACCAGGAGCTGACTGTGGCTCAGATCATGAACTTTTTACTGCCAAATTCAGACTGAAATTGAAGAAAGTAGGGAAACCACCAGACCAATCAGGTATGACCTAAATCAAATCCCTTAAGACTATACAGTGGAAGTGACAAATAGATTCAAGGAATTTGATCTGATAGAGACCCTGAAGAACTATGAACAGAGGTTTATGACATTGTATAGCAGGGAGTGATCAAGACCATCCCCAAGAAAAAAAATGCAAAAAGGCACAGTGGTTGTCTGAGGAGGCCTTACAAATAGCTGAGAAAAGAAGAAAAGTGAAAAGCAAAGGAGAAAAGGAAAGATATACCCATTTGAATGCAAAATTCCAAAGAATATCAAGGAGAGATAAGAAAGCCTTCCTCAGTGATCAATGCAAAGACAGAGAGGAAAATAATAGAATGGGTAAGACTAGAGATCTCTTCAAGAAAATTAGATACCAAGGGAACATTTCATGCAAAGATGGGCAGGATAAAGGACAGGAATGGTATGAACCTAACAGAAGCAGAAGTTATTAAGAAGAGGTGGCAAGAATACACAGAAGAACTGTACAAAATAGATCTTCACGATTCACATAATTTGATGGTACAATCATTCATCTAGGGCCAGACATCCTGGATTGTGAAGTCAAATGGGTCTTAGGAAGCATCACTATGAACAAAGCTAGTGGAGGTGATGGAACTCCAGTTGAGCTATTTCAAATCCTAAAAGATGATGCCGTGAAAGTGTTGCACTCAATATGCCAGCAAATTTGGAAACTCAGCAGTGGCCACAGGACTGGAAAAGGTCAGTTTTCATTCCAGTCCCTAAGGAAGGCAATGCCAAAGAATGCTCAAACTACCACACAATTGCACTCATCTCATATACTAGCAAAGTAATGCACAAAATTCTCCAAGCCAGGCTCTAACAGTATGTGAACCTTGAACTTTCAGATGTTCAACATGGATTTAGAAAAGGCAGAGGAACCAGAGTTCAAATTGCAAACATCCATTGGACCATCAACAAAGCAAGAAAATTCCAGAAAAACATTTACTTCTGCTTTGTTGACTATGCCAAAGCCTTTGACTGTGTGGATCACAACAAACTCTGGAAGATTCTTCAATAGATGGGAATACCAGACCACCTGACCTATCTCCTGAGAAATCTGCATGCAGGTCAAGAAGCAACAGTTAGAACTGAACATGGTACAGCAGACTGGTTCTAAATCGGAAAAGGAGTATGTCAAGGCTGTATATTGTTACTCTGCTTCAGTTCAGTTCAGTTCAGTTCAGTTGCTCAGTTGTGTCCGACTCTTTGCGACCCCATGAATTGCAGCATGCCAGGCCTCCCTGTCCATCACCAACTCCCGGAGTTCACTCAGACTCACGTCCATCGAGTCCGTGATGCCATCCAGCCATCTCATCCTCTGTTGTCCCCTTCTCCTCCTGCCCTCAATCCCTCCCAGCATCAGAATCTTTTCCAATGAGTCAACTCTTCGCATGAGGTGGCCAAAGTACTGGAGTTTCAGCTTCAGCATTATTCCTTCCAAAGAAGTCCCAGGGCTGATCTCCTTCAGAATGGACTGGTTGGATCTCCTTGTAGTCCAAGGGACTCTCAAGAGTCTTCTCCAACACCACAGTCCAAAAGCATCAATTCTTCGGCACTCAGCCTTCTTCACAGTCCAACTCTCACATCTATACATGACCACTGGAAAAACCATAGCCTTGACTAGACGGACCTTAGTCGGCAAAGTAATGTCTCTGCTTTTGAATATGCTATCTAGGTTGGCCATAACTTTTCTTCCAAGCTTATTTGACTTATATGCAGAGTACATCATGAGAAACGCTGGGCTGGTGAAGCACAAGCTGGAATCTAGATTGTTGTGAGAAATGTCAAATATCTCAGATATGCAGATGACAGCACCCTTATCGCAGAAAACAAAGAACTAAAGAGCCTCTTGATGAAAGTGAAAGAGGAGAGTGAAAAAGTTGGCTTAAAACTCAAGATTCAAAAAATGAAGATCATGGCATTGGGTCCCATCCCTTCATGGAAAATAGATAGGGAAACAATGGAAACAGTGAGAGACTTTTTATGGGGGGCTCAAAAACCACTGCAGATGGTGACTGCAGCCATGAAATTAAAAGATGCTTGCTCCTTGGAAGAAAAGCTATGGCCAAAATTGATAGCATATTAAAAAGTAGAGATATTACTGCCGGGAGCCAGTGTGAGGAATCCCGCCCGTGACAAGGTCATGCGGTAGGAAGCCTGGCAAACGCAAGGTCGTGTTCAGGTTTCAGGGGTTCCCCCTGGAATTTCCCGAGCATCCACCCCTCAAAGAATAAGAATCTGCCGGCCTTTGTACTCTGCTTTTCCACTCCTCTGATATTCTCTGGAAAAAGTCAATTCACGGCTTTAGTCTTCTGCATTTGAAAGGGATGTTTCAGGATAACTCTCTAGCTTGCTTGCCTAACAGGTTCCTCAGACCTCTTACAGCTTGTGAATTGCTTGCAGCCCCCAACCGCAAGAGGCACAAAGTTTAAAAGCATCTTAAAAGATACAGAGCCTTTTCTAAAGAGTTAAAAATTACATTGGTGAAGGTTTTCACTGTTGACTCAATGACTACTGCCAGACCTCCATATTCTTTATCTTTTAGGCACCTGGGAGGATGTTAATCAATGTAAACGGGATATGGAAAAGGATAGATAGTAGTTTTGATGTTAGCAACACTAGACTTTTGAGTTAATTACTTTTCTTTGTTGTATATCACTGCACTCCTCTTGTGTCCTTGCTATGTAACAATGTAACTTTATTTAGTGCTTTCTGAGAGTGGCACCAGACTTTGGGAAGATCAAAACAAATAAGTCTTCTGGTTGACAAACCCTTATCAGGAAAAAGGCTGTAAAATGTTAATTGGCCCTTTTGGCTAGGAGAAATGTAAATCACCTAAGACTTGTGTATACAATTAGGTATGCAGAGAAAAAAGCCTGGTTTTGATAAGAGTCAGGGCTGTTGACACTGCATAATTTTGTATTACCCATTGATCTCTATGTACAATCAAGGGTATAAAAGGCCCTCTGAACAATAGAGGAATGGGATCAGTAGCTGGACTGATTTCCCTCGTGTCTCCTCTTCCTACTTTAATTTCAGGCTGAATTCCCATCTGGAGCAGACGGCTCATCATGTCTACTTACCCGCCCTGGCTTTTAAGTTCTGTGAGAGAGAGAGCCCAAGGAGGGGCACTTTCCAAGATTCAAATGGGCACCGGTGGCCCCACGTAGATGATGCAAACTTCTTGTCTGAAGTTTTATTAGTTTAGCTCGTAAACCAAGTTATTCAGCCTCTTTTCTCCACTTAATTTTCCTACTATACTATCTCTTTCTAATCTAATCTGATATTAATAAATAAATAAGTTTTCCTCGCCGACGCCGTCCACCCTTCGAATCACCCTGGATCCACCGGGGCTGGACCCCGGCACATTACTTTGTCAACCAAGGTCCATCTTGTCAATGCTATGGTTTTTCCAGTAGTCATATATGGATATGAGAGTTGGACTATAAAGGAAGTTGAGTGCCAAAGAGTTGATGCTTTTGATCTGTGGTGTTAAAGAAGACTCTTGAGAGTCCTTTAGACAGCAAGGAGATCCAACCAATCCATCCTAATGGAAATCAGTCCTGAATATTCATTGGAAGGACTGATGCTGAAGCTGAAACCCCAATCCTTTGGCCACTTGATGCGAAGAACTGACTCATTGGACAAGACCCTGATGCCTGGAAAGATTGAAGATGGGAGGAGAAGGGGACGACAGAGGATGAGATGGTTGGATGGCATCACCAACTCGATGGACATGAGTTTGAGTAAACTCTGGGAGTTGGTGATGGACAGGGAGGCCTGCAGTCCATAGGGTCGCAAAGAGTCAGACATGACTGAGCGACTGAAGTGAACTGAACTGAAAGACCACAATTTCTCTTTCAGTGGTAAAGATTAGCCTGAAGCTCTCAACTGGCACCTAAGGGGTGATGTTGTTGATCTTTCTTGAACCTCTTGACTTCAATCAACTAAATCACCTAAGCCCCTTCATGAATATGCACCTACACTTCACTTAAAACTTGCCCAATTTTGTAGTTCAGGGAGATCCTGCTTTGGGAAAGATCCCTGATGCTCCCTTCACTGCTACAAGTTACCATCCCTTTCTTCTATGATCTTTGGCTTGGTTGTGTCTTTTGGCTCGACTCCCACCAACAGGCAAACCTAGTTTGGGGAAGTAACTTGATTTTATATGCATGCATGAATGAGTCTATGTATGCATGTATGTGAATGAATACAGCTGTGAATGTGTCTACATTTGTGTATGTTTGTGTAGGGAGCTATTCAAAGGAGTGTAGATTCAGGATCCATCTCTTGCTTTAACATAGGAACTATGATTACATTTATTTTGATTTTTAAGCTTTTTATAAGTTTGCATTTGAGGAAACAATGTTAAAGAAAGATTAAAATATAAAAGGAGCTCAGCAAACAGCTAAAAATCAATTAAACCTACTTTTCTAAAAATAATTAGGGACATACACACTTTAAATACACATATAATATCTCAATTTAATTTTGTCAAATATTTCACCCTTCTGAAGATTTTTTTCCTAAGTGAAATCTCCACAAATAGCCATGTTTTCATTCAGATTTCTTTCCCTTTATTTTTTTCTTTTTCCTGGATCACCCTCTGGAAGAATTATAAGCAGAATAAAAATTGGCAAAATCTAAGGATCATAAACAAAAAAGAAATGGAACAGGGCTAGATAATCCATAAATTGCACAATAAGCTTTAGAATAATGGAATTGATTCTAGTTCAGAAATGGTTTGGCCTAAAATATTCTTCTCTGTCTGTAGTCTGCGTATTTGCATATGCTTTCATAGAAACCAAGGCCAAATCACTTGGCAGAAATATCCTTATTCACCCTTCTAAAGATTTTTTTCCTAAGTGAGATCTCCACAAATAGCCATGTTTTCATTCAGATTTCTTTCCCTTTATTTTTTTCTTTTTCCTGGATCACCCTCTGGAAGAATTATAAGCAGCATAAAAATTGGCAAAATCTAAGGATCATAAACAAAAAAGAAATGGAACAGGGCTAGATAATCCATAAATTGCACAATAAGCTTTAGAATAATGGAATTGATTCTAGTTCAGAAATGGTTTGGCCTAAAATATTCTTCTCTGTCTGTAGTCTGCGTATTTGCATATGCTTTCATAGAAACCAAGGCCAAATCACTTGGCAGAAATATCCTTACTATATTTGTCATTTTCCTAGTGACTTTAAAGCTGTTCTGAATTCATAGAATTTTAAAACAATTTATGCATTTTCCTAGAGATTCCTGGAGAATGGGGAACATTAGTGGAAATACAACTATGCCTATAGAAATATTGATGACTATAGGAAAGCTACAGTTCGAATTTAAGAATTTAGACACATGGTAACATGGAAGAATTAAGCTGCCTTAATTTTTCCTGTTTATGGAAATTAAATTTAAAAACGAAAAGGTGACACTTGCCAGTTGCATACACATTGTATTGTATTTTCATTTTCGATAGTCTTCATTCTATATTGTAAAGTCTTAAACTTGGCATTAGTATTACCTCCTAGTCCTGCAATAACTCTTCTTCCCTAAAAGTGCACAGTTCTACTTTCTCTACTAGAAAATCTAACTTGGGCTGTTTTATTATGACTCATGGATTGCTACAACACATTGTCTGGCATTTATGAAATGCAAATTCTAGGTATTTATTTGATTGGAATTGGGATGTGGCATACACAGGTGGAACTCACACTTGTGTACACTGGTAACAACTTGTGTGGACCCCTTCTCTATTGGCATTGAGTTCCTCAGGTCTCAGTCACAGGTCATTTTCTGTTCTCTTGTTATATCTTTTTATAGGTGATTAAATCCATCTTTCATAGCTTTAAAACATATCTGTAACTTGACAATTCTCTAATTATTATCACCAGGCCAGCCATCTCTTCTAAACTCCTGATTTATATATATACTTTCTCTTTGACATTTTCACTTGAATGTCACATTGGCATCCTAATTTTTTAATGTCCCAACACTGAACTGAATTTGTTTTTTCAGTGTTACCCATAATAGCATTTGACATGGCTTATAAAATGAACTTTTTTTTCTTTATTCCTTCTCACAGTTATGGAGATTGGAAGGCTAAGATCAAGTCACCAGTGCATTTTTGTCTGGTGAGAGTTTTCTTCCTGGTTTACAGATGGCCATTTTCTCCTTCTGTCCTTACAGAGCAAAAAGGAGAAGAGAAGCAAGCTCTCTCTCATGTCTCTTCTGTAAAGGGTGCTAATCCTATCATTAGGTTCTATCCGCCTGACCAAATGACCTCCCAAAGGCCCCATTTCTAAATACCATCCAATTGGTGGCTATGATCCCAATGTATTAATTTGGGGGTGAATAAGAAGACACAATCATGTAGCCTATAACAGAAACTGACATTCTGTCAATTTAAAGCTTTTCTTGACTTCTGGTTATGCTATTCTCCTCTAAGTCACCATCATCTTTCACTAGATTAAATGCAAATATTGGATTGGCCAAAAGTTCCTTTAAGTTTTTTCATAACAGCATGTAGAAAAATCCAAATGAAATTTTTGGCCAATCAAGTATAAATCTGAACTCAGTAATGCCTTGATAAAATTTATTAATGCTTCCAATTGCTGCTAAAATGAAATTTCAACTTATAAGATACTCAAAGCCCGAATCAACACTAACATCTATCTCGAGTTACTGTCATCTTCCTACTGTATTTCTGCCACACAGAACTGTGTTTTTTTCTGCTTCTCCAACAAACATGTTTCTTCCTTTCCACTCTCACAAGCTTCATTTGTGCTGTTCTGCCCCCCAATTCCCTGCTTCCTTCTCCACATCTCGCCTCATCTTATTCTGCCTGAAGTAGTCCTACTTATGGAGCAAGTTTCCACATATGGAGAATTTCTTTAGGAAGGTATAATCTTTCCTAACACATAGAAGTTCCTGGATTGGATTATGTTCTCTCATATTATCTTGTGAAACTTTATGCTTTTCTTTGTATTACAGTACTGAAAAATAATTATACATATTCTGTGGGGTTTACAGAGTCAGCTTTTAAAAGGAAACTTATGCTTTGAAATTCCTTCAAAAAATATGATATTGGAGGTATATATTTCATGCTCAAGTCCAGTGAGACAAGATTCTTTCAAGTTTGAAACATGTTTCTTCTAACACGCCTTAAATAAAGTAATTATCTTGTAGGTAGGTGCCATGCAAATGGAAATATGTAGTTTTAGGCAAAAGAATTACAATCTACATGACAAAATGCTATGCTATGATAGGCAAGATCAGTTTCACACATCCCATCTCAGCTTCAGTCTAGACTTGGTACTCCCTGCATTCAAGAGAGTATATATGATTCAACTCTATTTATAAACATTATGAAATGACTTTCTACTATATTTGCCATATTTCTCTCCCTTATAAGATGATAAACTCAATGAGGGCAATTGCCATGCCTCCACTTTCAAAACAGTATTCCTAGTACCCAATACCATGGCTGATAAATTATACGCACTTAACAGCATTTGTCAAAATAGTGAAGAAAAATATTTTCTGTATGAATGACTTTCTATCCTGGCTCCCATATACTGTTGTGATATAACTAGCATATGACATGCCTGACAGTGATTGTCAGGGATCTTGGTATATAATCAGCAATCTCCTGAAGACAGAGAAGCCATGAGGTCCTGAAGAAAAAAATAATTGATCAAAAGTGACATTTTAGACATAGATTTGGATTAAGGAAGTCTTGACTCCTCTCAAAATAGTTCAAGTATTGGTTCATGTTGTTGATATGCCGCAAACAAGGGAAGAGGAGAAATATCATCTTATTCATACTTGCCTAGAGCAGTAGTCTTCAGCCAGAGGGATTTCTCCTTAAGGGGACATTTTGCAGTGTCACGAGGCATTTTTGATCATCACAACTGGGGCGGGGGTGTTAATATCATCTCTCGGGCAGAGATCATTTACCACTGCATGACTACCATAAAAACGGGCAAGAAGAAATTTACTAAAATATTAAAGAATTGCTAAAAGGCAACAATGGACTTTGATGATGATATGGAATTTCAAGGAGATGCAGATAAAAGGGGATTCTGCAAACATTCATAGGCTTATTTCCTTGGCCCTCCACTGGATACTCATGAGAAAAAAATATCATAGGAAGTATTCTGAAGAGAATCCTGTCTGTTAGCGCTATAGGAGGAGATGCCTACAGCTCTAAGAAAGGCATGAAGCCCCACTTCTTACCTGGGCTTCTTTCTAAAAAGTCTTAAGTCTCTACTGAGATCAGTAAGTACTCTCACA
Organism: Cephalophus harveyi; assembly: GCA_006410635.1. NCBI lineage: Eukaryota > Metazoa > Chordata > Mammalia > Artiodactyla > Bovidae > Cephalophus > Cephalophus harveyi. The sequence continues at coordinate 14,143 of SJYT01010566.1, read as the reverse complement.
CCCAAGACATAAGTAAAACTCATTTTTGCTATAGGAGAATAGAGACTATAAAAATGATTTCTTCAAGTGGGGCTGGAAACTCTCATGAGTCCAGATTTCAAATCTAATACAATCAGAGATCTTCTTCCATGGACAGGGAAGCAAAAGCTCCCACAGAAGAATGCCCACAGATGAAAGCTGAAATTTGGCTACCAAAAGGAGCAACAACCCTCTAACACTGAGACTAAGACACATTTATTTGTCCCGCATAAAGCTAAGGGCGGACTAGGAAGACACAGAACTCCACTTGCCCTACAGCAAGCTTAGGAAACACTGAAAAGTTAGCAACATTACTCTGACTCTAGAAGAGATAAGATCCCTTCTGAGGCACTAACAGGCAGGATCAGCTGAAAATTGGGCATAGAATTTTATCCCTAAATTAAATCTTCAATTCAGTCTAAACTCAAGCATGGGTATCTTCAGTACATTGCAGATACTTTTTCATTGAAAGTGAAAGTCGCTCATCATGTCCAATTATTTGTGACCACAAGGACTATACAGTCCACGGAATTCTCCTGGCCAGAATAGTCCAGAATACTGGAGTGGGTAGGCTTTCCCTTCTCCAGGGGATCTTCCCAATCCAGGGATAGAATCCAGGTCTCTGCATTACAGGCGGATTCTTTACCAGCTGAACCACAAGTGAAGCCCAAGAATACTGGAGTGGGCAGGCTTTCCCTTCTCCAGGGGATCTTCCAAACCCAGGAATTGAACTATCAACTGAGCTATCAGGGAAGCCCTGACTTATTTCATTATTTCCGACTTATTTGTTTCTGAAATCTACTTTGTGTCTTGTCTTTGCTCCTCTGTCTCAAATATGTCTTCTCTGGCTGCTTTAGTAATTTTACCTTTATATTTCTTTTTTCAGCAGTTTGAATATAATGGATCTAGAGGTGTATATCTGTGCATGTGTATGTCTTTATCCTGCTTAGGTTTCTCTGTGTTTTCTGGACTTGTAATCTTTTATTATTTCATTATTTTCATGAATCTCCAAGCTATTATATAGTCAAACATTTCTTCTGCTCTGTTCTTTTCTTATATTCCTTCTGAAATTGCAATATATTGACCATGTGATATTATTGTTCTTAGGCTATTCTGTTTTTCACTCTTTTTGCTCCTTTGTGCTTCACTTGGGGTGAGGTGAGGTGAGGTGAGGTGAGGTGAAGTCGCTCAGTTGTGTCCGACTCTTTGTGACCCCGTGGACTGTAACCTACTAGGCTTCTCTGTCCATGGGATTCTCCAGGCAAGAATACCGGAGTGGATTGCCATTTCCTTCTCCAGGGGATCTTCCAGACCCAGGGATCGAACCCAGGTCTCCCGCATAGGAGGCAGACACTTTAAACTCTGAGTACTATCTACTAATCTGTGCTTAGGTTTATTATTTTCTTTCCTGTAGCAAGTTCATTGATATATATGTCAAAAAAGCCGTTCATGCCTCTGATACTGCATTTTTTAGCATTTCTTTTTGATTCTTTCTGTAGTTTCTATCTTCTGAAATTCCCCATCTATTCAGACATATTATTTACCTTTTCTACTGGATTCCTTAACACGTCAATCTCTGACATTAGTAAATATCTCTTTGATGGCTGAGTCTTCTCTGACTTTGGTCTGCTAATTATTTTGTTTTTGCTGACTTTTCTGTATGTCTCATAACTTTTTATTGAATGCCAAACATCTTGTATAGGACAGGGGAGATAAAGCTAAATAGAATTTATACCTAATATTGGGCATATTTCTTCTTAGGCTATTAATGTAGGAGATTGATTTGAAATTATTAGGCAGGAAGTTGGGTTTGAATTCTGTTGTTGCTATGTTAACTTTAGCATTATTTAGAAACACTAAAAAATACTATTTATATTACTTTTATAAGACATGAACTAAATATCAATTTTATAAATGAAGAAACTCAAGATAAAAGGGATAAGGAAAGGGTTTAAGTTTACACAACTTGTGATAAAGTATTTCAAAAAGCCAGATGTACTTCAAAGCTGTTGCTCTAAATGGCTTCCTATATAGCTTTCAGTTATAGAGCCTGTGCCTATCTATGATGGGATAAAATCTCCTGCTTAGGTAAGAATTTATAGAAGAGTTTCTATTAACAGCTAATCCCAATGAGTATAAGCCACAAGTCTCAAACTTGTTTCTCATGAGCACACTAGGAAAATCTGCAGATGCATTGACTGAATGAATTTTGGGCATCTTTAAATTATCACATAGAAGAGGAAAGTCCTGAAAGTCTAGAAAATGTAAAATATTCGGTTTTCTCAAAGGCAGGTAGATGGATGAAACAAACTATAGACTAGGGAACTGATATTAATAATAACACTAGAGTAACTTTTGAATTAGTCATTTGTTCCTTCAAGAGAAAGGTTGGGTCAATGAAAAACACAATTTTGTTTTTGTTTTTTTCTTTTCTTTCACTGTAATATTAGGGTGGACCACCACTCCAAATTTGGTTTTGATATTGAGACCAGTACTCACACACACACCAAAAGCTTATGAAAAAGTTTATTACACACATAATGAGGCTTTCTGGGGAGAGTGGTGAGGCTCCTAAGTAGGTCTGAAAATGGCTAGAGAGAGATAAAACGTTATAGGCTTGGGGTCTCTTATGGTGATCAGGAGGTGGGGCTGCAGTGACAGATCTGACCTGTGGCTTGAACTTCTTGCCAGTGCTAAAGGAGAAAGCATCAGGCTTTTTTACATGCTTGTCCGGATATGGGGCAGAGGGAAGAAGAAGGAGTTATTAAAAGCTGTCAAAAGTTGAATATCAAAAATGGAGCTACATTCTTTATTTAAATGATGAAACTACTCACAGATGGGCAAACAATAAAGTCATTTTACATTTGCCACTTTGAAAAACTTACTTGTGCTTCCCTTCCCTTTTGCCCTACCAGGTATTTTTTTTGGTCTTATCAACAAGGATATGTGTTATTTTCCCAATTTTGAATGTCCTGGGACCTGAAGGTAATATGAGTTAAACTTTAATGTTTTTCTATTCCATTTAATTTCCCATTTAGACAGGTATAGTTAATTTTTAACATTGCTATTGCTCAGTCGCTCAATCATGACCAAATCTTTGCAACCCCATGGACTGTAGCCTGGTAGGCTCCTCTGTCCATGCAGTTTTCTTGGTAAGAATATTAGAGTGGGTTTCCATTTCCTTCTCCAGGGGATCTTCTTGGACAAGAGATTGAACCCGTGTCTCCTGCATTTGCAGGCATATTTTTAGCCACCTGGGAAGTCCTAATTTTTACACAGTACTTAGTAATGTTTATTTGCATATAAGAAAGAAATATGCTAGAGATATTATAATTGAAACAACGTTTGGATATTCCAACTCAAAGTACTAATAAATTGTGCTTTCCATGTGGATATTCATGAAATATTTACTTTCCTTTTGAGTTCACATAATTTGAAAGACAATCTTTGATTTTTGTTTTATAAAGATTGATAAAATGCAATGTACCAAAGAAGTAAATGCAAATATTTCATGATCCATAATATTTGTTCAGATGTTTCTAAATTTAGGGCATATTTGCACAGATGAGGAAAATAAGTAATATCTTATTCTTTTTTTATTTATTAATTTATTCAAGAAGTATTTGGGGGCACCTATATGTATGAGGAAATGTTTTAAATCCTGAGAAGTAAAGTTATGCAATTTAGAAATCTAATAATATGAATAAAAATTTACATACAATTAAATTTTGTTTATAGAAATGAATATTTTATGCTTATTTACATCTTAGAAAACTTCACAAATGACACATGCTTTTAAAACCAAATATAAT
>SJYT01010561.1:522916-539336 GCA_006410635.1 Cephalophus harveyi | reverse complement strand
CTCCTTTGCTTTTCGCCTCTCTTCTTTTCACAGCTATTTGTAAGGCCTCTCCAGACAGCCATTTTGCTTTTTTGCATTTCTTTTCCATGGGGATGGTCTTGATCCCTGTCTCCCGTACAATGTCACGAACCTCATTCCATAGTTCATCAGGCACTCTATCTATCAGATCTAGGCCCTTAAATCTATTCCTCACTTCCACTGTATAATCATAAGGAATTTGATTTAGGTCATACGTGAATGGTCTAGCGGTTTTCCCTACTTTCTTCAATTTGAGTCTGAATTTGGTAATAAGGAGTTCATGATCTGAGTCACAGTCAGCTCCTGGTCTTGTTTTTGTTGACTGTATAGAGCTTCTCCATCTTTGGCTGCATAGAATATAATCAATCTGATTTCGGTGTTGACCATCTGGTGATGTCCATCCCCGCATAGCTTTTAAAAATATATATTAAAAAAAAGAAAGAGGATGTCTGATCTTCATCCCCTCCAGCCCTGCTCCTCTCTATCTTTTCCATCTCAGGAAATAGAGTCAGCACTCTTGCTTAAACTTGACACTTGTATAGCAATCTTTTTCTTGTTTTTTCTTTTTAACTTTGCATTAATTATGTAAAATTTCAAGCACCACAAAAGTAGAGAGATTGGTGCAACAGAGTCCTTTGTCTCCAGCGCCCAGCATCACAGCCATCACTCTTATTTCACCCACACACCCCCACTTCAGAAAACTAAGGTCATGGCATCCAGTTCTATCACTTCATGGCAAATAGATGGGGAAACAGTGGAAACAGTGGCTGACTTTCTTTTTCTGGGCTCCAAAATCACTGCAGATGGTGATTGCAGCCATGACATTAAAAGATGCTTACTCCTCGGAAGGAAAATTCTGACCAACCTAGACAGCATATTAAAAAGCAGAGAGATTACTTTGCCGACTAAGGTCCGTCTAGTCAAGGCTATGGTTTTCCCAGTGGTCATGTGTGGATATGAGACCTGGACTATAAAGAAAGCTGAGCACTGAAGAATTGATGCTTTTGAACTGTGGTGTTGGAAAAGACTCTTGAGAGTCCTTTGGACTGCAAGGAGATCCGACCAGTCCATTCTAAAGGAGATAAGTCCTGGGTGTTCATTGGAAGGACTGATGCTAAAGCTGAAACTCCAATACTTTGGTCACCTGATGAGAAGAGCTGACTCATTTGAGAAGACCCTGTTACTGGGAAAGATTGAGGACAGGAGGAGAAGGGGATGACAGAGGATGAGATGGTTGGATGGTATCACCGACTTGATGGACATGGGTTTGGGTGGACTCCAGGAGTTGGTGATGGACAGGGAGGCCTGGCATGTTGCAATTCATGGGGTCGCAAAGAGTCAGACACGACTGAGAGGCTGAACTGAACTGAACCCCCTCCCCACTTCTCCCCCCTCCAATTGGAGTATTTTGAAGATCCGGAAGTTGTATTAATAGCCTTTGATCCATGAACACCTCCCTCACCCCTAACATGAAATCTACATCCAGGATCCTGCCTACAACACATCTCTCTAAACAGCCCTCAGGCCTCTCCCAGCCACCACCCTGCTCCAGGTCCCCCAGGCATCCTCCTCCAGCGTCAGTCTTGGACTCCGACAGGCCTCTCCTTCCTCGCATGTCCTCCAGCCCATGCAGAATCACCTTAATATGTAAACCCAATCACATCTCCACCATACTCATAATACCAGGGCGGGCTAGGACCTCCCTGGCAGTCCTGGTAGTGAAGATTCTGCATTTTCAATGTGAGGGGCATGGGTTCAATCCTTGGACAGGGAACTAAGATCCTATGTGTTGTGCAAAAATAAATAAATAAATAAATTTTATTTATTTAAATAAAAAGTAAACTTTAAATAAATAAAAGATAATTTTAGGTTTTCATATTATATATATATATACACACACAACACACACACACCAGTGCCTCAAGGAAAACCCAGAGTCCTGCCCTGGCCCTCAGACCCCTATTCCCCCAGCCATCGAGGCCCACGCCTGACCCTACAACAAGCCAGGCTCCTTCCCACCTCCAGGTCTCGGCACCCGCCGTTCTAGCTCCTGGAGTCCTCCTCCCCAGCTCTCCCCCTGACCCCCAACCACTCTGTCTGAACACATTCACTCTCCTACCTCAGCTCCCTCTGCAGTTCCTTTCCGCTGCTCAGCAGAGGTGGCAATTATTTTTATTTATGTATGCATGAGGTTATGATTTGTTTCTTCTATTAAAACTAAAGTTATGGAAGGCAAATGGTCACAGGTGTAGACCTCGCAATCTGATGGAGCTCTAATTTCGCCAGTGGCCCTCAGCAAGTTACTTATCCTGTCTCAGCTGCAGAACAGTAGATAATAATAGAATCTGCTGACTTCCGAGGCTTATCACCAGAATTAAATAAGATAATATGCCACCAACACCGGCTTCCCTAGTGGTTCAGAGGTAAAGAATCTGCCTTCTAGTGCAGGAGATATGGGTTCAATCCCTGGGTAGGGAAGAGCCCCTGGAGAAAGAAATGATAACCCACTCGAGTATTGTTGCCTGGGAAATCCCGTGGACAGAGGAGCCTGTCAGGCTACAGTCCACGGGGTCGCAAAAGAGTTGGACACGACTTAGTGACTAAAACAGCAACAACAAAAACACCAACACAACACTGTAAATCAACTTACTTCAATAAATACGTAAATAAAATCACTATGATACAAAATAAAAGAAAAACGCAATATGCCGCCGTGCTTAGAAAAGGGTTTGTGACATAATAAATGCTCAATAAATTTAGCAGTCATCATCATTCATACTGTTTTTATTCATTATAAATGGGCACTCCACGTTACACACACACACACACGATCACACACACCAGCAGCCAGCACGGTGCCTAGCCCAGAGTTGGTGTCCGGTGAATATGTATTAAGTGAATGACCCTTCAGCTGTTACCCACACTTCCAGGGTGACCGAGGCCCCAAGGATGGGCTGGTGGCCCTTTTCACGTTATCCTGTGGCTCAAAGCTGCCAAAGGAGCTTTGCCTCGCCCAGCCTCCCCAGAAATGGAGCTTTATCCTTCTTGGCTAACAGCCCCGAGAAGGGCACCCAGGGAAGTGTAGGCTGCCTTCCTGATCCAGAACAAACCCACGAGGGTTTGTGCCTCCTCTGTGGGTCCAGACTCAGGACGACTGGACCCCCAGAACCTCCCCCAGGTGGCAGGCTGCGGCAGTTTCGGTGACCGTCATCTTCCCTCCTAGGTCACACCGCTGCGCTCTGGCCCTCCAGAGTTCCCAAGAACGAAGTCATCACTGAGGTGGCTGGAAAGGGCCAGGACCCGACCCCGAGTCGGGGCAGGGAAGGCAAGTTGCTGCCTTGCTGGGTGAAGGTATAAAGCTCCTGGAAGTCAGATCTGACAGGAACAAAGGAAAGCAGTGGCCACACTGATAACCTGCACCAAATGTCGGAGGATGCGAACCTCTGCTCCAAGGGGGAGATCCTGCCCAAAATGTCAGCTGAGACCAAAACCGGCTAGTTTTCTGTAACTCGTGGTTGCTGGGAAAAGACAGTTGTATTTTTCTTCTTTTTGGCTGCTGTTTCTAAAATGTATTAAATAAAACTGACTAAAATACTGATTTTAGTATTACTGATTTTAGTAATACTGACTTTCTTTTTCAGTAGAAGAGTTTCAATTTATGTATTATAAAACACGTGTTATAACTAATATTTTAATATTAGGCTAATATTTTAACAAAGATCAAGCTCACAACTCTAAAAAACATTTATAAAACAAACATATTATCATTGAAAAATTCAGACTCTGGATATTTAGGAAGTTAGGAGTTGGAGTGTTACTGAATCCAGGTCTGGTGGCTCCACCGCTTGAAAACCAATTCTCAAAAGAGTTGATAGGAAAGGAAAGGTTGCTTTATTTTGGAAGAAGTTAACAGGGGTGAAGGTCAACTCCTGCCCGAGAACCAGTTCTCCTCCACTGACAATCAGTGGCAAAAGCTTGTATAGGCTGAGGGATGGGGCTACATGTAAAAACAGTACAGTCAGCTCTGACTGTCATCTTGAAATTGGATATCAGTGGTCTGACCAGCATCACCTTGATTAAGTACAGTCAATTTCACATGCTAGCAAGAGTATGTTCAAAATCCTTGAAGGCAGGCTTCAGCAGTACATGAACTGAGAACTTCCAGATGTACAAGTTGGATTTAGAAAAGGCAGAGAAACCAGAGATCTAATTGCCAACATCCATCAGATCATAGGAAAAGCAGGGGAATTCCAAAAAAAAATCTGCTTCTTCTTCGTTGACTATGCTAAAGCCTTTGCCTCTGTGGATCACAACAAATTGTGGAAAATGCTTAAGGAGATGGGAATACCAGACCACCTTACTTGTCTCCTGAGAAGCTTGTATACAGGACAAGAAGCAACAGTTAGAATCAGACATGAACCAAATGACAGGTTCAAAATTAGGAAAGGAGTATGGCAAGGCTGTATATTGTCACCCTGCTTATTTAACGTCTCTGTAGAGTACATCATGAGAAATGCCAGGCTGGATGACTCACAAACTGGACTCAAGATTGCCAGGAGAAATATCAACAACTTCAGATATGCAGATGCCACTTTAATGGCAGAAAGCCAAGAGGAACTAAAGAACTTCTTGATGAGGGTGAAAGAAGAGAGTGAAAAAACCTGGCTTAAAATTCAGCATTCAAAAAACTAAGATCATGGCATCTGGTCCCATCACTTCATGGCAAATAGTTGGGGAAAAAGTAGAAAGAGTGACAATTTTATTTTCTTGGGTTCCAAAATCACTGACTACAGCCATAAAATTAAAAGACGCTTGCTTCTTGGAAAAAAGCTATGACAAACCTAGACGGCATATTAAAAAGCAGAGACATTGCTTTGCTGACAAAGGTCTGTATAATCAAAGCTATGGTTTTTCTGGTAGTTGTGTACAGATATGAGAATTGGACCATAAAGAAGGCTGACCACTGAAGAATTGATGCTTTCAAAATGTGCTGGAGAAGACTCTCAAGAGCAGCGAGGAGATTAAACCAGTTAATCCTAAAAGAAATCAGTTCTGAATATCATTGGAAGGACTGATGCTGAAGCTGAAGCTCCAATACTTTGGCCACCTGATGTGAAGAACCAACTCATTGGAAAAGACCCTGATGCTGGGAAAGATTGAAGGCAGGAGGAAAATGGGGTGACAGAGAATGACATGGTTGGATGGCATCACTGACTCAATGGACATGAGTTTGAGCAAATTCTGGGAGACAGCGAAGGACGGGGAAGCCTAGTGTGCTGGAGGGTACGTGGGGTTGCAAAGAGTCAGACAGGACTTAGCGACTGAACAAAACTTCGGTTCCAGGGTCAGTTTGTTTCCCTTTCTAGAGGGCAGCTCTCTGGCAGCTTATGTTATGGCTACAGTCTGGGCATCATGTAGTTAACTTCTCCACCTGGTCGGAGTTTCAGTATCTACAAGACAGCTCACAGGATATGGCTCAGAATATTATCTATAGCCCTTGAGAAGAAACTAAAGGGCCTTGTCTATGCTTAATGACTAAACTATTGCGATTTGATCTCCTCTGACTGTTTCCCTTTGTTTCTGCATGTTCTCACTTCTCTCTTTAAACTTAATCTTTGGCTAAAAATTTTCCACAGACAAACTCAGGCAGAAGAAATGGGGGACTAGGACCAAAGGATCCTTGGTCCTGTTTCAGGAGGGGAATTCCCCAGTGATCCAGTTGTTGGGACTTGGTACTCTCACTGCCAGGGGCCCAGGTTTGATCCCTGGTCGAGGAACTAAGATCCCACAAACTGAGTGATGTGGCCAAAAAAACAAAAAGAGAATCAGAGTTTCCCTTGTGAGAGAAGGTGAGTGGCAGCTTTTGTTGTTTCAGGGACCCCCCAACCGTGGGGTAAAATGGAAACTCCAATCTCCATTTTCAACCTGTCCCTCTGCCTTGAGCTCTGATTCAGGCATCCAAGTGTCTTCCTGTCTGATTCAGACCCACTTGGGTGACCTCCAAATACTGCAGATGAGACAGAGCCCACACAGAATATCATCCATCTTTCCCAAGGGGCTGCTTTTCGCCGGTCTCCTCCTCCATGAATGGCACCACCAGGGGGAGCCAAAACTCGGCGGCCACCATCCTCCCGGCTTTATCTTAGCCCGTCACTGGATCTGGTCCAAATCCACTCTCCAGCCACCTCTCAACTTTACTGTTCCCTCCCATCCGAACTCTGCTTCTGCCTTGGTTCAGATCACCGCCCTCTCCTGCCTGGGCAGGGCCCTGAGTGGTGTCACCTTTTCTATTTCTTTTTCCCCCAGTTTTGTTGAGATATAATTGGCATACAGGTCTTTCCAGGAGTCATGTATAGATGTGAGAGCTGGACAGAAAAGAAAGCAGAGCGTTGAAGAATTGATGCTTTCGATCTGTGGTGTTGGAGAAGACTCTTGAGGGTCCCTTGGACTGCAAGGAGATCAAACAAGTCAATCCGAGAGAAAATCAACCCTGAATACTCTTTAGAAGAACTGGCCCTGAGGCTGAAACTCCAACAATTTGGCCACCTGATGCGAAGAGCTGACTCATTGGAAAAGAACTTGATGTTGGGAAAGATTGAAGGCGGAAGGAGAAGAGGGCGACAGAGGATGAGATGGTTGGATGGCATCGCCCACTCGATGGACATAACCTTGGGCAAACTCCGGGTGATGGTGAAGTGGGGGGAAGCCTGTCATGCTGTAGTCCACGGGGTCGTGAAGAGTTGGACACGACTGGGTGACTGAGCAACGACTGTATGCGTTTAAGGTGTATAGCATAATGATCTGACTTACAATGTTAAAAAAATAGAAAAACATTTCCCTTGTGATAATATTCTAAGAACTCTTAGAATTTGTTCCCTTAACAATTTTCATGTATAGCGTACAGCAGTGTTAATTACCTTGTCATGCTATACATCACATCCCTAGTACTTATTAATTTTATAACTGGAACACTGTATCTTTTGACTATATTCATCCAATTCGTTTTCCTCCCACCCCCCACTTCTGGGAAGTACAAATCTGATCTCTTCTTTTATGAGTTTGTTTAGTTTTGAAGCATGATTGATCTACAGTACTCTGTTAATTCATGGCATACGACACAGTGATTTAATATTTGTATACATTTCAAAATAATCACCATGATAAGTCTAGTTGTCGCCTGTCAATCCAAAGCTATCACGTAATTATTCACTGTATTCCCCACACTGTATGTTTCAGCCCCATGACTCATTTATGTTGTAACTGAAGGTCTGGACCTCTTTATCCCCCTCATCTATTTCTCTCCCTTCCCCCACCCCCTCCTTATCTTACATATTCTTACTGTTCTCCTTCTGGTTACTTCTGTGGACCTGAGCCCTTGTGGAGTGTCTGAGGCATAGTAGTGTCTTGATAAACACTGGACAAATGTATTTGTTTTTTAGTGTCCAGCGGGTTCCCTGGCCTCCATCTGAACCCTTCCCCCTGTAATAATCCTTGTTCACATGGGGATACATGGCTCAGCATGTGTTTAAATGTCCTAAGTTACACATTCAGGAACCAGGAAAATACCCCAAGATGGGTCTTTTGTGAGCAAGTTCTATGGTACAGCATCCACTAGGAAGAAAATAAAAATCTGCTCTTTTATTATTTCCTTATTAGTGAGAGAAACTGCCACTTAGCAGTTGCCTACTGCTTTCAACCAAGCTGCTGGGTCTATAATCCGGAGCTTCCCCTGCTCTTCAACCAACAAAATTACAGGCAAGTGGTGCAAGAAAGGGCAAATGGATGCTTGGAATATAAATTCAAGGCAAAGTCTTAAAGACTCTGAGACTGGCTGGAGACAGGCATCCAGCAGTGGCCTGATCACACTGCTCCTGAATCCCTGCTCCATCCTCCAAGCTACCCCAGCTTCTGCTTCTTTCCAGGCCTGAATTTCATCCCCCATTAACCCCACAGCTTCCAGTGTCTTACAAAGATTCCCTTCTGTTTTGCTTGCCATCAAAGGATGCTGACTCGCTGGGGGCCAAGGTACCCCTGGAAGGTGAGCATTTGAGACCTCCCCTCCTTTGGGGATTCAAAGTGATTAAATAGCCCCAGATGGCTGGAGATGGACTTGAATTATGATCAGATGTCAGGAAAGAACCTCAAGGGACCCCAAGAGGGAGGAGTAGCTAGACACAAATTTGTACAGGGTCTGATGCTTCCTAGATGAAAAAGTCAACATCATCTCGTGAAACACAGAAATACCTCCCGACCCAGGCCTTCACTCCCGAGGCTGTGACAGCTTGTCCACACACTGTCCCCTCCGGTCCCAGAGCCATGTGACCAGGAATGACTGCTTCATATAAATCAGGAGCAATAGCACCTCTCCCCGCCGCTTGGATGGCAGCAGGAGGTGGTGGCAAGTTCTCACTAATAAAACAAGCTGACAATAAAAAGCAGACTTCATCACCTCTCCTACCAGGCGCTCCACCACAGGACCAGCTTGCTGTGGCTAGAGGGATCTCACACCAACCTGGAACCCTTTTTGTGGTCCCCAAGTATGGTCAGCAGAATGATGGCCCCAAATATGCCCACATGCTAATCCCTGGAACCTGTGCATATGTTATACAGAAAAGGGGACTCTGCAGATGTGATTAAGGTTAGAACCTTGAAAGGGGAGATTATTATCCTGAAATATACAGGTGGAACACCCATTTTAATCAGCCCTTTGAAGTTTTTTTTTTAATTTTTGATTGCTTCGAGTGGCACCCAGGATCTTAGTTCTCCAGCCAGGGATCAAACCCATGTCCCTGCATGGTGAGTGCAGAGTCTTAACCACTTTTTTGTGTGTGAGCATGCGTGCTTAGTCATTCAGTTGTGTCTGACTCTTTGCGACCCCTTGGACTGCAGCCCGCCAGGCTCCTCTGTCCATGGGAATTCTCCAGGTAAGAATACTGGAGTGGGTTGCCAAGCCTTCCTTTAGGGAATCTTCCCAACCCAAGGATTGAACTCAGGTCTCCCACACTGCAGGTGGATTCTTTACCGTCTGCACCACCAGGGAAGCCCTCTTTTTTTCTGGGGGCTTTTTTAATCAGCCTGTTTTCAGTGGCCACTGAGAGTGGAGAATCTCTGGGACCTGGTAACACATCAGTCTGTAGGGTAGGCAGCTCCCAAGTGGGATAGACTGGTACTATGATTCTGTTCTCCAAAGCCTTGGAATTTTTTCCTCTGTATTGTTCCAAGGAAGCCTGACTCTTCCCAAGATGGGGGCCAGTGCTTAGTCGGGGCTGCTGTGAGTCCTCTGACAAAGCTTCTGTCAGATGCCTGCATTAGAGCATGAAAACCCAGCTTCCCATAACGCCCTCTGAGACCATGCATGAGTCAAGACCTAGACCTTTACTTTTTGGCTGCCTGGTTTTAAGAGTTCATCCCCCAAAGCTAGGTCTGCCTCCTCGCCATAGGCTTCTGTCATTCCTCTTGGGTGTGATGTATCTTCCTAATTTGATTCTGCCCACCACCCACACCCATTTTGTTTTTATTTTCCATCTTCTCCTTAGCTACCATGGGACCAACTTGGCAACAGAGTAGAGCAAGGGGGAGGGGGGGTTACGGGCACCCCCAACCTCACACACCTTCTTTCCTGTCCTTGTACGCGCCCTCAGTCAGAATCCTGGCATCTGATCCAGGATCCTTTCTTTGATGTAGGGCCCAGGCACTGCAGCAAACTCATGGGGTGCCATGAGATAGAACTTTGAGGGAAAGACAGAGACACTGGACATCTGTCAGACAACTGGCAAGCTGCTAGCTTGAGGCCGTTCACGGTTTCAACATCGGATTGCACTACATTCCTTTCGATGACATAATCTCTTTGCACAGCTGGATTTTTGGCAGCTGCCATGATAAAAAGTACCGCAGTGAAAATCAATGCCGAACAGGAAATGAAGGTGACGATGTCCAGTCGGATTCCAAGTTTTGAGAAGTGGTGCACACACCCCACCAGCAAGCGACTGTGGTCATTTAAGAATAAAATATTTTTGTATCTTCCAATATCTCCATTTTCTCAAATGACTACTGAAGTATTAAAACACAAGCATTTCTTACATTGTTTATATCTAACTATTTACTAACTATGGAACTGTTGGGTGACCAAGGGACTCCATGAAAAAATCAAGTGAGACGCTCAGGACATTGTAAACTGACAGTGTTTGGGAACCTTTACTGTAGGGACTTGGTGGGCATGAGATGTCAGTTTCCGGGGATTCAGCTCTCCCACAATCAGTGTCTGGATTCTGCCAGCTAAAACAGATAGCACTTCCTGTAGGAGGTTCATGTAGCCACCTTGAAGGTCCTCACCAGGTTCCAGAAAGAGACCTGTCTCTCCTCGTAGAGTTCTTTCTTTTCTCCAGCAGATTATTGTGGCTATCATGGGTATTATAGTATGCCCATTTTTCAAATGAGGAACGGTTAGGGAATCTGCCTAAAGTCTGCAACCCTCAAGCACTAGAGCTGAAATGGAAGCAAGCCTGTCTGGTGCAGGGTGCCTGGTCTTAACCACTGCTAATTTGTCTCCTGGAGAGAAATTCCCAAACTCAACCGAAACCACGCTAAAATCATGGCCAGTCTCAGAGACCCTAAAGCTGCACCTGTTCTGGGCCCCTTGTCTGGATCCTACCAGGTCACAGGCAGTGCCTCAGTTAGCATTATCATCCATCAAAACCACAACTGACTGTGAGGAAGGCTTCACCCGCCCCCCACACCCAATCACAGCATGATCAGCCTGGGAGCCCACATCTTGCAGCCTTACCCCCAAAAGCAAGTTCCTTGGGAGGCGGGCATTTCCAGACCAGAGGCATGGCTGTCACTATTCACTGGCTCTGCTCTAGCGGTGAAATCACAGAATCAGATTCAAACCTCCACTGACTAACTCGGTCAAATTGGGCAGGGCTTTAACACAGGTACGCAGGCAAGTGCTTTCAGCTTCTTCATCCATAAACTGTGGCAAAACTTGCACTTCTTTGGGACTGTTACGGTTCTTAAATATTTTTTTTAATGTCATGGTCCTTATATGATTCTTAAATGCAAATCCCTTAGAATTGGGCTAGGCATAAAGTAAGTGCTGCAGGCATCTACGATCGTTTTCATCGTTATTTGGCCCCAAGCCCCACGTGCATTGCTAGAAGCTAGGACACCAGGACTGGAACCTCCCCTGGAAGCCGCCCCGCACCCCGAGTTTGTCCGGGGTGGCTCTGAAGCAGGGCGTGCTGGCACCTAGCTGTGCTCAGTAGGTGTCACTTTCGTTCCTCTCAACTTGAGCTCCCTGGTCTGTCCCAATATTGTTTGAATAATATTTTACTGAGTTCCTAGCACTCACTGAACTCGAATCTCCTGGCTTCCTGGAGTCCCCAACTAGCATGGGAGTCAGCAGACTAATATTTTCAAAAGTAGAGATGAGCACTGATAAAGAGGACGTCCTACTCCAAAAACTGTGACTCAGATCCCAAACCCACTCCCTCCCGCCATACACACCTCCCCCCAAGAAAGGTGTGGACACTTGCAAGCTAGTGAGGAGGAGGGACCTAGCTCTAACAATTCTTGGCCCCCAGGTGAGAGGTTGTGCTTTTGTCCCTGGGAAACGGGATTCAAGAGGAAGGACAGCAAGCTGCTGTAAAGACACAGAGACCACTCAGCTTGAGGGCCAGGGTGAAGCCCTCTCGGTGTCTTCCAAATACGATGAGAGCAGACCTGCTGTTCTGCTGGGGGGAGTCGGCAGATATTAGACTTAAACAAATACTTAACCAGTGAAGCAATTGTTCATTGAGCAGTGCTGTGCTTTCCTGGTGGCTGCAAGCGCCGAAGACAGGTGGCGCCAAAGGCCCACTTCTGGACGCCGTCCGCGGGACTCCTGACAACTGACTCCGAGCGCACTCCAGAGAACCCGCGATCTTGACGACTGGAAACCGGGGCAGGGAAGGAGAGAGCACCAGGGCCGGCTCCAACGGCATCCTGGCCTTGATCACACCCACCGGCAGTGAGCGACCTCGGAGAGTCCCGGGTCCGGAGCGGCCGAGACTTCGGTCCCGAGAAGGCGGGGCCTGACGGTGGGCGGGGCTGTAATTAACGAGAGGCGGAACCCCAGCAGAGAGGTTGGGTTCCGTTCTCTGCGTGGCTGAAGCTCGTGTTCAAAGCCCGAGAGAGTAGCCCTCTCTGGGTGGGCGGGACTCCCGGGCATTTTTAGAGGGAGGGACCTGGGGCTCTTTAGAGTTGGGCCATTATCTCAGTGTGAAGGGAAGACGTGTTAGCCAGATGTGGGCGGAGCTCTTCCCTGGGGAGGCCGGCTTGGGGCCCCGCCTCTGCGATTTGGCGGCGGGGGGCGGGGGGCGGGCACTCGGGGAGCCTTTCCTGGTGGCTCAGGCAGTAAAGTGTCTGCCTGCAATGCGGGAGACACGGGTTCGATCCCTGGGTTGGGAACATCACCTGGAGAAGGAAATGGCAACCCACTCCAGTACTCTTGCCTGGAAAATTCCATGGACTGAGGAGCCTGGTAGGCTACAGTCCNGCACTCGGGGAGCCTTTCCTGGTGGCTCAGGCAGTAAAGTGTCTGCCTGCAATGCGGGAGACACGGGTTCGATCCCTGGGTTGGGAACATCACCTGGAGAAGGAAATGGCAACCCACTCCAGTACTCTTGCCTGGAAAATTCCATGGACTGAGGAGCCTGGTAGGCTACAGTCCATGGGGTCAGAAAGAGTCGGACACGACTGAGTGACTTCACTCACTATCTGCCATCCATCTCAGGCTCGGGGAGGGGCGTGGCTTGTAACGGGGTTGGGGCGTAGCCTGAAGATGGAAGGCGGAGTTTTCATCTCTCTCCCGGACAGTTAGTGTCTCTGCGGGACTCCCTGCACTCGTGGACCTGGTCCCCAGCTCAGCAAAGGGCGGAGCTGCGTGAAGAAAATGTGTTAACTCTGGACGGAGTTCAGAGCACCTTGAAGCGAGAACTAATAATTGCTAGTCTCAAAAATTAAAATAATAATAATAATAATAATTGCCAGTCTCCCAGTGCAAGGCGCACTTAGGAGGCGGGGCTTATGGCCCAGGTGGGCGGGACCTAGTACCGCCCCGGCTTGGGCGGAGCTGAAGAGCGGAGGGGAGGGACAACCATTCGGAAGAATCTCTGAGCTGGCAGGGGGCGAGGCTTGCGGCTTTGGTGGGCGTGACCTCCGGAGAGTTCCCGAGGGGACTCTAGCGGGCCGTGAGTGGGCGTGGCTCGAAGCTTGACCTGGTCCCCAGCTCAGCAAAGGGCGGAGCTGCGTGAAGAAAATGTGTTAACTCTGGACGGAGTTCAGAGCACCTTGAAGCGAGAACTAATAATTAATTGCCAGTCTCAAAAATTAAAAAATAATAATAATTGCCAGTCTCCCAGTGCAAGCCTCGCTTAGGAGGCGGGGCTTACGGCCCAGGTGGGCGGGACCTAGTACCTCCTCGGCCTGGGCGGAGCTGAAGAGCGGAGGGGAGGGTCAACCATTCGGAAGAATCTCTGAGCTGGCAGGGGCGAGGCTTGCGGCTTTGGTGGGCGTGACCTCCGGAGAGTTCCCAAAGGGACTCTAGCCTGCCGTGGGTGGGCGTGGCTCGAAGCTCCGAGAGACCCGGCTGATAGCTCAGTCCCCGGGCGCGCCTGGAGGAGGCGGGGCCGGAGCCAGTGGGAGGAGCCCGAGCGCAGCTCCGGGTCTAGGCGGAGCCCCAGTGCAGCGCTAGTGGGGGCTCTGCCCTGGGAGGCCGTCTGTTTAGGCCCGCACGCAGCTCCGCATCTGGTGCTCATTACAGGATGACAAAAAGCCGGCTCTGGGCCCCCTGCCCCACTCCCATCCCCGCCCTCTGACAGCAGTGCTTTTAACTCCTTCCTGTCCTCGAGGCGCTCTGGATCGCCTGCCCAGGGTCACAGGAGGGAATTCCAGTCCTTCACGTCCTGGCGGGCTTTGCCACCCCCACAGGCCATGCCCCCTACCTTCTCCTCCGATCTAACTCTTTGGAACACCCCTCGACCCCCTACTCCCATCCAGTGAACCTCTCTGGCTGCACCTCCTACCTTAAAAGCTTAGGCGGGATCTGGTGGGGGCGTCTGGTTTGAGTTAAGAGGAACGTGAGAGCGGAGGGGGGGGCGGTGCGCAGCGTTCCCTCCACCCCCTCCGCGCCGCCCCCCACCCCGCGCCCCCATTCGTCCCAACTCCCATCTCTCCTCTCCGGGTCCTGTGGGGCCCAGCTGAACCTTCCAGCCCAGGCTCAGCCCCTGCGGATCAGAGGGTAGCAAAGGGCACTGCGTACGTAGGGAAGGGAGCTCTGGACCACCCCTCCTCGCCTGCCCGGGTGGTCGTGGTGGTTCTCTTCCGTCCTAATTAGAGGTCCCTTAGAAGCTGCAACTGAAAAATTACAGAGGTGGTGGGAACCAGCGCCTCCCCCTCCCAGGTCCCGCCTCTCGCAGTCCCCAAGGCAATGAGCCCAGGATGAGGGCGGTTGCTGGGTCCCCACAGGCTGTGATGAATTTTTTTTTTTTACCATCCCCTCCTCCCGTTCACGGACAGCTCAGCTTGGAGTAGCCCGAACCTTTCTCAGCCTGGGGTCTCCCTGACCCAGCACCAGGCACACAGAAGGGCTCCGTGCGGCTCAAGAGACCGAGGCCTTGCTTAGGAGGCTGCCCAGGGAGCTGGGTATGGGATCTCTTTCCCGGGTTCCTTGCTCTCTTCAGCCCTGCCTTCTAGGCTCTCCCAGAGGAGTGCCTCCTGAGCACCTACAACCCAGTGGGGTGACAATACCCTTGACTCAACCATGTGAGCCCCAGCCACCAACTTCTGCAGCCTTCAGGGAGAGGAAGAAAAGTTCCAACAGGAGTCAGGAGAAGCTTACCCTCTGGGCCCCCTGCACTCCCCAGAATCACCAGGCCTAGAGCTTACCTTTGACCGACCCCTAAGCCCCAGTTTGGCTCCAGGTCAGCAGAAGCCGTCATTTCAGACTCAGTTCCACCTTCTGAGAGTTTTGGTTAAAAGAGGAACAAACATGAAATTCTCTTCATGCCAAACCTCCCACTCCTAGGCCCACTGTGTGACCCTGGGCAAGGTTCTGCCCTCCCTGGGTTCCTGTTTCCTTGAGAATCTCTAAAACATACCCTCCCTTAAGGAGTCTTACCTTATTTCCTTGTGGGCCCAAACAAGCTGAAGGAAGATGCCCTCCTTTTTTTCTGAGTCCTCCCAGACCCTCCCCTCAGGCACCAATGGGGATCAGAAGCTTTGGGTGAGATTGGCACCCTGTTTATTGGATAAGTCCCCAGCACCCACCCCCTGAGGTCCTGGGGGCCTCGGTGTGTCCTCCACTGTGAGTGCTGGGCCAAGAAAACAGAGTTCCCAAGAGTCAAGTCTAGTGGCTGACTGAGATAGGAGCCTGGCTGGGCCCGGGGGAGCAGGAAGCCTTCTGTCCAGCTGGGCGGCCCCCATGGGTCCCTGGTGCAGCCTGGGCCATAAGTCCAATGAATGCCCCTTCCCCTTCACCCCACGGAAGGGGGGGGCTGCACCCCATCACACGCTGGTTCTGCAGGTCTGCACCCCTGTGAGGCTGCCCCGGTGGGGCGTGGGTTCCGTTGGGCCCTTGCTCCCGGCGTGGGTGACCCAGCGATAGCAGTCGGTCACGCGCTTGTTGGGCGCGTGGGGGCCACAGCGGGTACAGTACACAATGCCCAGTGCAAGTAGGACCACCAAGAAGACGCATGTTGGCACTAGGAGTGCCACCAGGAGCCACCGGTCATCCCTCCGGCTTCGGCCAGCTGGACTGGCCTCCCCCAGGGCTGGAGGAGCTGATGTGGGGATTGCCGAGGACAGCCACGGAGCCAGACTGGGGTCAAGAGTACCTTCCCCTGGGACTTGTGGGGCTTTGGAGCGGGGGTGTGGAGCGCTGGTGAGAGAGGTCTGGCTAGTGGCGCTCCGAGGGGGCAGAGGAGTGTGGAAGGCTGGGGGCTGGGAGGCAGCAGGGATAGGGACTTGATGGGCAGGGGGCACAGGGAACCTGAGAGCCGTGCTCCGAGAAGGCTGGGCGGTAGAAGTAACGGGATGGTGGCCGGCCTGGGCTTTGAGGATCGGGACATCTGGGGTCACAGGGGGTTGAGGGGGACTGGAGGTGGTGACCAGAGGGGTGTGGTTAGCTGGGATTCGAGGCAAAGGCGTGGTGTTCTGGGTATCAACGACCTGGGTATCTGGGAACATGGGGGACTGGTGAGCAGGGAAGAGCTTGGGATATTTGGCTGAGGCCTCTGGGCGCTGGTGGGCAGGGGTCGGTCCTGGCTGCACGGCAGAGATAACAAGGGGTCGGTGGGCAGAAGGCAGGTCTGGATAGTTGGCTGAGATCATGGGGAACTGGTGGTCAGAGGGCAAAGCTGGGTGT
>SJYT01010561.1:511082-522055 GCA_006410635.1 Cephalophus harveyi | reverse complement strand
GGGTATCTGGGAACATGGGGGACTGGTGAGCAGGGAAGAGCTTGGGATATTTGGCTGAGGCCACTGGGCGCTGGTGGGCAGGGGTCGGTCCTGGCTGCACGGCAGAGATAACAAGGGGTCGGTGGGCAGAAGGCAGGTCTGGATAGTTGGCTGAGATCATGGGGAACTGGTGGTCAGAGGGCAAAGCTGGGTGTATGGCAGGGATCACGGGGGGCTGGGGGGCTGGGGCCAGGGGTGGGCGTGTGGCAGAGATAATAGCAGGTTGGTGGGCAGAAGGCAGTGGTGGGCGCGTGGCCGAGACCACCACAGGCCGAGTGATAGAGAGCACTGAGGAGTGGTGGGGGACCCCAGGGGCACTAAGTGGGGGTGGCCAGGTGGGGTACAGGTAGGGCATCCCTGGCTCCCCGTCCTCTGAGAAGCTAGGTCTATAGGCCAGGTCAAAGTCGGATGACTGCGTGGCCTCCATCCACGGGATCCCAGGCATCTCTGTCCAGCTACCATCAAAGGCCCCCCAGGCTTCTTCATCATCCTCTTCCTCCTCCTCTTCATCCAGCAACCCGTCCTCGAGGTCCTGGGACGCCCGGGCGCCCATGGCCCCAGCGGGGCTGCAGCTGATGCCATCAGCCTCCAGCTCATGGCCCTCGCTACAGTAGCACTCGAAGCCACCGACGTAGTTGACACACATCTGCTGGCACACACCGGCAATCTGGCACTCGTCTGTGTCCACGCAGCGGTGCGGCTCATCCTCGGCAGGCCGGAAACCCAGGCGACAGTGGCAGCTGTAGCCCTGCGGCCCTCCAGGCTCACACTGCTGCTCACACGGGGCATGGGCACATGGGTCCTCGCAGCTGTGCCCGTCCGCTGCCAGCCGGAAGCCCTCGCTGCAGCGACAGGACACCCGACCATCCGTCGCCTCGATGCACTCGTGTTCACNAGTGGCAGCTGTAGCCCTGCGGCCCTCCAGGCTCACACTGCTGCTCACACGGGGCATGGGCACATGGGTCCTCGCAGCTGTGCCCGTCCGCTGCCAGCCGGAAGCCCTCGCTGCAGCGACAGGACACCCGACCATCCGTCGCCTCGATGCACTCGTGTTCACAGCCCCCATTGTCGGGGCCACAGCCGGTACCGGGGCACAAGGGGCCAGTCCGCGACCAGCCCACGCCACCCTCAGGCTGCTTCACGCAGAGCAGAGAGGCTTTTCTGCCAGCCTGGCATGGCACGGCAGCCACAGAGCCAAAGGGCAGCCACTCAAACTCCGTAGAGACCAGGTGGAAGGGCGTGGTGTAGACGGCTGGGCCGGCCTGGCCCACCTCCTCAGGCAGTGCGGGGCAGGAGCCCTCGAAGCCGAACTGGCACAGGTAACCATCGACGGCCAGCGTGCAAGAGCCCTCGAGCCAGCGATGCGCGCCGCTTGCCTCCAGGGCGGCGCAGCGCTGGGCTGGGCAGGGCCCGCCTGTGGCAGGCTGGGCCCAGTTGGTGAAGGCGGTGTCCTGGTCCCCCGTGGTCCACGTGAAGCCGCGCAGCGGGCGCTGGGGTTGGCATTGCCGGGCCTGCCGCTGCAGCCCGATCCACAGCAGCCGGCTGGCCGGCCCGGAGCCCACCAGGCTGTCCACACGCCGGGCCTCCTCGAGGGTCCGCGGGGTGGCCAGGTCGCCCCCCAGCTCGCGGCAAGCCCGCCAGGCCTCCAGGAAGGTGCGGCGCCGCGGGAAGAGTGCGTAACAGCTGCCCGGGGCGCAGGCAGCGCGGGGCTCGGTGGCCCAGGGGGCCTGGCCCAGTGCGGGCACCGCGGCCGCCCAGGCCAGCAGCAGGCGCAGCAGCATCGCGACGCCCCCCGACTGGCCCAGGCCCGGCCGGCGGCGGCTCTTGACAGGGGGAGGGACCGGGGCCTCTGGTGGGCGGGCCGGGGGCGGGCCCGGGCCGGGCTCGGGCCTTGTAAGGAGTGGGGTTGGGGCCGCTGCCAGCTCCCTGCTCCCGCTCCCCCTGTAGCCAAAGCCCACCTGCTTTCCACATTCACCAGCCTCCCCCAGAAGTCATCCATCCTAGACCAGAGAGATTCCAGGAAATCGAAAAGTTTGGGTTTTTTTTGCATAGGAGGCCCAGGGAGTCCTAGAGCGAGTTGGTGGCAGGGCTGGGACCTGTCTCTTATACACATCTAGATGTGTATAAGAGACAGGGGCTGGGGGGAAGGAGGAGGGGCAGGGGGCTGCCCTCCCTTCACCTCTGCTCAGCCTGGGGCCCTGGGAACCTGGGCTTAGAGGGGGCTGAGGCGGCCCCTAAACAGGAAATGCTTCGCTTGGGCTCCTGCTGCAGGAGGGCTGGGTGCGTGGGGGAGGGGGCCGGGCTGGGTGAGCAGGGCTGGCTGGGACCGACTGGGAGAGGCCGTGTATGGGCACGGGGCACACAGTGATGCACACATGTGTGTGACACAGGCATCACATGTGTGGCGCCCTCCCTCCCCCCAGGGCCTGCTCTGTGGGCCTGGCCGGGGTCCTCTTCCCGCCCCTCCTGGAAGCCTCTAGAGGCCTGTGTGCTGAGCACCATCATTCAGGATGGTCCCCCGGGAGCTGTTTGCCAGATTAACCCCTGCACACCCACTGCGCTCCTAGCAGGAATTTGAGCCAGGGCTGGAGACACCCGGACCTGCTCGGCTTCCCACTCTGCCCCTGACCTGCTGTGTGACGGCAGGAAGTGGCTGACCTTCTCTGGGTCCTCATTTTCATTACCTACAAAATAAGGGGAACGTGCCAGGGCCCTTCAGCTCAGCAGGGCTATTGTATCACTGCACTCAGTGTGCGCAAATGTGCTTTGTCAGCTGCAAAGCACGAGACAAATGTTCCTTAGTCTTCTGAGCAAATCTGGGTTGGGGGGAGGTGGAACCAGGGCAGCCTCGCTAACCTTCTTGCAGTGGCAGGACTGGCCCTGCAGACGCGGCCAGTCGCCTGGAGAGCCAAGGCTTCAGAAGGGCTTGCCCGATTCCAGGAAGGTGGTTCTTTCAAGGTTTCCATCTGTGAAGTATAGAGATTTATCCCCTTTCTCAGGGGAGGAAAGTCAATATGGGGCCATTCATCCTTCCGTTGGCTCAGGCCCAAAGCCTTGAGATCATCCTTGACTCCTCTTTCTCCCACACTCCATGTCCAATCTCTCAGCAATCCTGTTGGCTTCACCTTCAAAACAGATCCAGAATCTGATTGCTTCTCACCACTTTGCCACCTATGTCTGGCCCAAGCTGCTACACTTGTCCATCTAGATTCTTGCACAGCCTCTCCTCTGGTCCCTCTCTTGCCTTCTCCCTCCTGTCAGGGAGATCTTTTTAAAACCCAAGTCAGATCCAATCACTCTCCTGCTCAGAACTGTTGCGGCCCCCATCTCACTCAGAAGGAAGGCCAAAGTCCTCACCACATACAGCCCCCAGGCCCTTGTGATCTCCCCTGTGATCTCCCTTGTGATCTCCCCCACTCTCACCCGTCTTCCTTCCCCTCACCCCTGCTGCGCCAGCCACTCTGGCCTGTGGCTGTTCCTTAAGCTCACCAGGCCACGTGTCTACCTCAGGGCCTTTGCATTGGCTGTTTTTCTGCCTAGAACACTCTTCCTGCAAGAGATGAAGTCTCTGCTTCTTTACTTTCTTCAGGTCTCAGCTCAAGTATCAGCATCCCACATTCCCCTGGCCCTACCATACCTTGGTCTTGTTCCATTTTTCTCCGTTGCACTTACCATTATTTGATATAGTACAGGTTTGCTTTTTGGCCTGGTGGCTCAGATGGTGAAGAATCTGCCTGCAATGCGGGCAACCTGGCTTCGATCCCTGGGTCGGGAAGATCCCCTGGAGAAGGGAATGGCTACCCACTCCGATATTCTTGCCTGGGAAATCCCACAGACAGAGGAATCTGGCAGGCTACAGTCCATAAGGTCACAAAAAGTTGGACACAGCTGGGCGACTAATAGTTTCACTTTTTTCACTTTCTGAATTCCCCATTAGCCGAGGTTTTTCGGCCTCGGCATGACTGAGGCTCAGGGCTGGGTAGTGATACCTTGTGGAGACCGTTCTGTGCATTGTAAGGTGTTTAGCAGCATCCTTGGCTTCTCTCGATGCCAGCAGCATTCCTCCAGGTGGAACAATCAAAGGACTCCAGTCATCACCAAACGTCATGTCCCCTGGGGGCAGCATTGCCCCAGGTAGAGAATCCTTGCTCCGGAGACCGGAAGCTCCATTCCTGTAGGGTCATTGTCTTGTTTTACTGTATTTCCCAAGCCAGGAAAGCTCCTGGCCCACAGATGCCAGTCAGTAGGGTTTGCTGAATGAACGAATGAAAGAAAGGGGAATTCCCTGGTAGTCCAGTGGTTAGGACTCCATGCTTTCAGTGTTGTGGGCCTGGGTTTGATCCCTGGTCAGGGAACTAAGATCCCACATGCTTCATGCAGCCAAATAAACCAAAGATGTTTAAAAAAAAGAAGGAAGGAAGGAAGGAATGTGGGGATGAGACTCAGTCAAGTGAAGAACCTGGCTCAGGGCAACACAGTGGGGATGGTGGAATTCTACCTGTAGCCAAAGCCCACCTGCTTTCCACATTCACCAGCCTCCCCCAGAAGTCATCCATCCTAGACCAGAGAGATTCCAGGAAATCGAAAAGTTTGGGTTTTTTTTGCATAGGAGGCCCAGGGAGTCCTAGAGCGAGTTGGTGGCAGGGCTGGGACCTGTCTCTTATACACATCTAGATGTGTATAAGAGACAGGGGCTGGGGGGAAGGAGGAGGGGCAGGGGGCTGCCCTCCCTTCACCTCTGCTCAGCCTGGGGCCCTGGGAACCTGGGCTTAGAGGGGGCTGAGGCGGCCCCTAAACAGGAAATGCTTCGCTTGGGCTCCTGCTGCAGGAGGGCTGGGTGCGTGGGGGAGGGGGCCGGGCTGGGTGAGCAGGGCTGGCTGGGACCGACTGGGAGAGGCCGTGTATGGGCACGGGGCACACAGTGATGCACACATGTGTGTGACACAGGCATCACATGTGTGGCGCCCTCCCTCCCCCCAGGGCCTGCTCTGTGGGCCTGGCCGGGGTCCTCTTCCCGCCCCTCCTGGAAGCCTCTAGAGGCCTGTGTGCTGAGCACCATCATTCAGGATGGTCCCCCGGGAGCTGTTTGCCAGATTAACCCCTGCACACCCACTGCGCTCCTAGCAGGAATTTGAGCCAGGGCTGGAGACACCCGGACCTGCTCGGCTTCCCACTCTGCCCCTGACCTGCTGTGTGACGGCAGGAAGTGGCTGACCTTCTCTGGGTCCTCATTTTCATTACCTACAAAATAAGGGGAACGTGCCAGGGCCCTTCAGCTCAGCAGGGCTATTGTATCACTGCACTCAGTGTGCGCAAATGTGCTTTGTCAGCTGCAAAGCACGAGACAAATGTTCCTTAGTCTTCTGAGCAAATCTGGGTTGGGGGGAGGTGGAACCAGGGCAGCCTCGCTAACCTTCTTGCAGTGGCAGGACTGGCCCTGCAGACGCGGCCAGTCGCCTGGAGAGCCAAGGCTTCAGAAGGGCTTGCCCGATTCCAGGAAGGTGGTTCTTTCAAGGTTTCCATCTGTGAAGTATAGAGATTTATCCCCTTTCTCAGGGGAGGAAAGTCAATATGGGGCCATTCATCCTTCCGTTGGCTCAGGCCCAAAGCCTTGAGATCATCCTTGACTCCTCTTTCTCCCACACTCCATGTCCAATCTCTCAGCAATCCTGTTGGCTTCACCTTCAAAACAGATCCAGAATCTGATTGCTTCTCACCACTTTGCCACCTATGTCTGGCCCAAGCTGCTACACTTGTCCATCTAGATTCTTGCACAGCCTCTCCTCTGGTCCCTCTCTTGCCTTCTCCCTCCTGTCAGGGAGATCTTTTTAAAACCCAAGTCAGATCCAATCACTCTCCTGCTCAGAACTGTTGCGGCCCCCATCTCACTCAGAAGGAAGGCCAAAGTCCTCACCACATACAGCCCCCAGGCCCTTGTGATCTCCCCTGTGATCTCCCTTGTGATCTCCCCCACTCTCACCCGTCTTCCTTCCCCTCACCCCTGCTGCGCCAGCCACTCTGGCCTGTGGCTGTTCCTTAAGCTCACCAGGCCACGTGTCTACCTCAGGGCCTTTGCATTGGCTGTTTTTCTGCCTAGAACACTCTTCCTGCAAGAGATGAAGTCTCTGCTTCTTTACTTTCTTCAGGTCTCAGCTCAAGTATCAGCATCCCACATTCCCCTGGCCCTACCATACCTTGGTCTTGTTCCATTTTTCTCCGTTGCACTTACCATTATTTGATATAGTACAGGTTTGCTTTTTGGCCTGGTGGCTCAGATGGTGAAGAATCTGCCTGCAATGCGGGCAACCTGGCTTCGATCCCTGGGTCGGGAAGATCCCCTGGAGAAGGGAATGGCTACCCACTCCGATATTCTTGCCTGGGAAATCCCACAGACAGAGGAATCTGGCAGGCTACAGTCCATAAGGTCACAAAAAGTTGGACACAGCTGGGCGACTAATAGTTTCACTTTTTTCACTTTCTGAATTCCCCATTAGCCGAGGTTTTTCGGCCTCGGCATGACTGAGGCTCAGGGCTGGGTAGTGATACCTTGTGGAGACCGTTCTGTGCATTGTAAGGTGTTTAGCAGCATCCTTGGCTTCTCTCGATGCCAGCAGCATTCCTCCAGGTGGAACAATCAAAGGACTCCAGTCATCACCAAACGTCATGTCCCCTGGGGGCAGCATTGCCCCAGGTAGAGAATCCTTGCTCCGGAGACCGGAAGCTCCATTCCTGTAGGGTCATTGTCTTGTTTTACTGTATTTCCCAAGCCAGGAAAGCTCCTGGCCCACAGATGCCAGTCAGTAGGGTTTGCTGAATGAACGAATGAAAGAAAGGGGAATTCCCTGGTAGTCCAGTGGTTAGGACTCCATGCTTTCAGTGTTGTGGGCCTGGGTTTGATCCCTGGTCAGGGAACTAAGATCCCACATGCTTCATGCAGCCAAATAAACCAAAGATGTTTAAAAAAAAGAAGGAAGGAAGGAAGGAATGTGGGGATGAGACTCAGTCAAGTGAAGAACCTGGCTCAGGGCAACACAGTGGGGATGGTGGAATTCTACCTGTAGCCAAAGCCCACCTGCTTTCCACATTCACCAGCCTCCCCCAGAAGTCATCCATCCTAGACCAGAGAGATTCCAGGAAATCGAAAAGTTTGGGTTTTTTTTGCATAGGAGGCCCAGGGAGTCCTAGAGCGAGTTGGTGGCAGGGCTGGGACTGGAACCAAGGCAGTAGACGCTTCTTCTGGTTCTCTTTTTGCTGCAGCACCCTGAAGAGTCATTGGAGTGGTCTCGGAGCTGGATGTGACGTCAAGAAGGAAGGAAGAAAGGCAGGCATGATGGGGAGAAGGCAGAGCCGAAACAAAGTTACTGAGCTGGGAGAGTGCCCGATGAGTCTGGAGAATATGAAGGACGCTGCTGGGTCTGGAGAGGGGTTAGGATGAGAGGGACAACATAGAGTGGAGAGAGAAAGAGGGTAGAGGCCTGGCCTGGGAGGTGGTGGAGATGCTCCTGGAAGGCTGGTCTCCATCATAGGGGCACAGGGCAGAGGCGAGATGATGAGAAATCCCTGTGGCTGGTGTGCAGTGGATGGAGGGGGGCCGGAGGCCAGGGACCAGTTAGGAGGTTGTTGCAATAGTCTGGGAGGGGGGAGGGAGCTGGCTGGAGAGCCGGGCAGCAGGCGGGGCAGGCTGGGGGAGGCAGCCTCTGGAGGCTCCTCAGGGGCGGGCCGGAGCCTGGTCCAAGGGTGTGGCGGGCCCAGTCATGATTCGGGCAATGGCCAGTGCTGGGGCGTCTGAGGGGAGGCTGCAGGCCGTCTGGCGAGTGCGTGGGTCAGATCCGAGGTCAGGACTATAGCCTCAGTGGGGGTGAGGCACTGGGGAGCAGGCAGGCGACCCAGGAGGAGGCGGGTCAAGGGCCAAATTCCAGCTGGGCCAGCTGGGCAAGTGGAGGGAAGCCTGAGCCAGGGTGGCTGGCGGTGGTGGGGGCAGGGGGTCACCCTTGACTGCCAGCAGACTAAGGGTTTGATAGGTAGAGCATGAGCCTTGGAGAGGCACCAGGGCGCCCAGCTTGGGAGGGCATCTTGCACTCACCTGTGTCCCCGGCCAGGTGAGGAGAGGTAAGGTGGAAGCCACCTAAGAATTTCCCACCCTAATCCGGGTGGGGAATGTGGTGGGCAAGCATCGTGGATCTGGGTGAGGGGTAGAGAGGGGCTTGTTGTGGTCTTCTGGCCAGTCCTGTTCAGCCTGACTCATCTTGGTTCACCAAGAGCCCAGAGAAGATGCTGGTGTGATGAATGCTTCAGAGGATGGTAGGTGGGGATATGGATGGATAGATGGAAGCGTGGTTTAGACAGGAGAACGGATCAATGGATGGATGGGTAGACAGATGGATAGATAGAAGGACTGAGGAATGAGCAAGTGGATGGATAGATAGATGGCTAAGTAGGAGGGTGTGAGGATGAGAAAACATTTAGATGCCTGGCTGGGTATAGGTAGTGTCAGAATCGCTCACTTATGATTAGCTGCCGCCATGATGGGTGGCACGGTCAGAATGTGACTCTGCGGGTTGCGAGGAGTGTAGCCCAGGAGGAAGAGATGGCTGGGGCCACCCCCGGCAGGGAGCATGGCTGTTACCTCCCTGTTACCACCCAGCCGGTTTTCTCTGTTGGGGCCTGAGGCCAGTGTGTCTCCCTGGCTGGCGTGTGGGGACAGCTCAGGACACCAGGCGTGGCTCAGGCTGGGAGTCAGGAGGCTGGGCTTCCCTGCGCTCACCGTGGCCTTTATGGGGAGAGCTCCCCTCAGGAGGGATGCGGGGACAGAAGCCCGCTTCCCCAGGAGGAGCGCTGGCTTCCAGCTCCTGGGACAAGCCAGGCGGTGGTTTTGGAGGCGGAGCCCGTGGGGGTGGGGGCGAAGGCAGCTTGCAGAGGGGGCTGGCCCAAAGAGGGCCCAGTGGAACAGCCAGGATGGGGGAGCTGAGTGTGATTGGGGGGCGCCCCCTGGGCAGGCGTCCTGGAGAGCCTTGGCACGATGGGCCGCTGAGCCAGCACATTGCTTTGTGCACGAATCACCTCCTTTCCTCCTTCCTCTTTTGTCCCCCTCCCCTACCCCCTCCATGTCTAAATTCTTCCCAAACCACCCTAGCCTTCAGGCTTCTGGAGGAAGGGCCAACGGATGGGCGGGAGGCGCCTGGTCCTGGGTGGGAGAGGTCCCAGGGCAGGAGTGGGGAGGGACCGGGGTTGACGGCGGGCCCCTCCCCTGCCCCACGTGCTGGTGCCACATCCTTCGTGCTTCTGGATAGGAGAGCCCCACAGGAAGGGGGATGTTGCCGGACCAGAGAGGCTTGGAGAAGGTGGGGCCTGGGAAGAAAGGGTGTCTTCCAGGCCTGGCCCCTGGGGGTAAAGGATTCTGACGGCTGGAGGGGGCTGAGGCTGGGTAGAGGTGGCTTTGCCATAGAGATGAGTGTTTGTGGGGGTCACCTTGGTGTTTATGCACGATTGTGCGTGTGCGTGTATGTGTGTGCATGCGTGCACTCTCACGAGCCTGGCACTGCTGTGGGTGTGCACAGCTGGGTGACACGTGTCCCCGAGGGCCTGCACCTGTGCTCACAGCGGAGGACAGAGCATGTGGCGGCCTTGGGATGGCCCAACCTGGGCCCAGCTGGAGCCCCATTCCTTCTCCTGGCCGAGGCCGGACCTGAACATCTGGCCACATCTGGCCGGGGGGCCGCGGGTCCTGGAGCCCCCTTGAGAGACAGAGGAGCCCAGTCGTGCTCCCCCTGCCCCAGAGACCAAGCTCACAGCAGGTGACACAGGTGGAGGCCTGTTCCTGAGGCAGGGAAGTGGGGGGCCGGTCCTGGGACCACCAGGGGACTGCTCTGCTCCTCTCCGGGGCCCTTTGGCTGGGGGGCTCCACCGAGCGGCCCTGGCCTGGTCCTGCCGTGTCCTCAAGGGACATCCTGGCTGGCCTTTCTCGGGCCACAGCTGCCTCATCTATGGCGGGGTGCCTGCGGCGGTGAGCTCTCTGGTCCCTGTGGTGTCTGGGAAAGGCCGGCCGCCAGGTGGCCTGCTCTGCCTGGGTTTTGTGAGGACTTGCCTGGTCTCATGCTGCAAGTCCCCTGTCCGTGGAGCCTCCTCCTTGCCCCCGCAAACGAGGGAGGATGGTCCTCCGGTCTCCAGGGACGTTTCTGCAGCCACTGTCTTCCTGCCCGATCAAGTCCCCAGGGACCTCCATGTCCCACTTCCCTCCCTCTGACTGTAGGGTGTCTTCCTCTCTCCTCTCTCTCGCCTCTCTGTCGGGGTCTCTAGCTCCTCTGCCTGCCTCTGGGGTCCCTCTGTCTCCTCTCTTGTTCCCAGGATGGTCCCCTTTTTGGCCTCTGGGGTCTGTCTCTCTGTTCTTGGCCCTCCTCGGTATCTCCCCTCTAGAGTCTCCCCCGTCTTGTCCCAGGGTCTCTGGCTCACTGCCTTCCCTGGGTGGTCTAGGCCTTCCCCCTCTCCCCTGGCTCGAAGCCCCAGGGCTGGGTGGGGTGGGAGCCAGGTCTGGGGGCTGTGACCAGGCCGGGAAGGAGAACCCAAGCAGACATGATATTTATGTTAGGACTTCAAAGTGGAGCAGAGCCCAAGGCGGGGGGTTGGTGAGGGCTGTCGAGGGGCGGGAGGGGTGGGAGAGAGGCAGGCAGGAGCCAGGCTAGGTCAGCTCAGGCCCCGCCCTGGTGAGGGTCTCCTTGGCGACACACACCTCCCCCGTGGGACACTGAGACCCAGAGTGGGCTATTTTGGTGCCGAGTTCCAAGAAAGGCACTTCCTGCACCCGTGGCCTGTCCCCAACCCCATCCTCTCTTCCTGTCACCCTGCAGGGGGAGCTGGGTCCTCTCCTGGGAGGCCGGGGGCTTCGAGGGGAGGCGGGAGCTGAGGACTCTGCAGGAAAACATCCCTGGCGGTGGGAC
>SJYT01010561.1:432490-511077 GCA_006410635.1 Cephalophus harveyi | reverse complement strand
CCCTGGTGGCTCAGAGGTTAAAGCGTCTGCCTCCAATGCGGGAGACCCGGGTTCGATCCCTG
Organism: Cephalophus harveyi; assembly: GCA_006410635.1. NCBI lineage: Eukaryota > Metazoa > Chordata > Mammalia > Artiodactyla > Bovidae > Cephalophus > Cephalophus harveyi. Next base: position 511,015 of record SJYT01010561.1, on the reverse strand, counting down.
GGTCGGGAAGATCCCCTGGAGAAGGAAATGGCAATCCACTCCAGTATTCCTGTCTCTTATACACATCTCCTGGCGGTGGGACAGGCGCGTCCTCAGCTCTCTCTGGCAAAGCCCTTGCCTGGCAGGGCAGCAAGGGTTTGTAACCCCGTGGGCCCCGACTGGGCCAGGCTGATCCAGCCACTCAAGGCCTCTGGAGACCACGGGGCTGCCTGCCTGAGGGCTCGAGGGGCTGACATGGCCGTGAAGGTCACCCCACCCCTGCCCCGCCACCCTTGGCCTAACCCCTGCTAAAGACACCCAGCTGTTGGGGCCGGGAAGGCATGGGGTCAGGGGCTCAGGCCCCGGGCGGGATGGGCGGGAGGGACTGTTTGTCTCATTCTGCGACTCAGTTCCATGTCCTAAGCCCCGTCCAGGAGCCAGACCCAGCAGACAGCCCTCCAGGCCGGGGCCACTCCCCGCCCACAAGCCTCCCCCGTCTCAGACTAGAGGCTTGCTCTGGCCCCAAGACCCTCTGGTCCCAGGCCCACTTGGGCCTCCCAAGCCCCAGGCCCCTGGACCGTTCCCCCGGCCCCCCTTCCCCAGGCACTTCCCATGAATCACTCAGGCTGGAATCTGATGAGCTCAGGCCTCCCCGCCCAGTGCTGCCGGCCTCTGCCTCCTGCCTGGCCAGTGGGGTCGCCACACCCCCCACGAGGGTCTTCTCAGCAACTCACAGCCCCCACTGGGGTCCGCCATGGGGTGGGGCGGCCGAGTGGCGGCTGGGGTAGGCCCCGGCCGTGTGGGTCCGCGTCTGTGCCTGCACTCGTGTGTGTGAGCGTCTACACTTCTCCGCCTGTGCAGCGTAGGAAGGAGGAAGCCCGTCGGGGCCCTGGGTGTGTCCGCGGCAGCCGGGCAGGGGTGGGTGTGTCTCAAGGAGTCCTTGTGGAGCAGGTCACCACGTGTCTCCGTGTCTCTGTGTGTGTCAGGGAGTCGCATTCTGAACCCGAAAGGGAGGGTGTTGAGGGAACATCTCTGAGTTCGCAGACCCAGGGCGGCCGGTGTCAGGGTGTGGCTCAGGGGAGGGGCCGTGTGTGTCCCGCAGGGCGCGACTGGCTCACAGCGGCAGGGTGTTCCTAATGCTTCGGGTGTTCCCCTTAGGGGTGGCGGCGCTCAGCCATTCCGGTGAGTGACCGTGGCAGGTGAGGTGTGACACAGCCCGTGTGCAAATGTGTCAGGGTGTTTTGTGTGTTAGGTTGTGCCCGTGAACGCAGTCCCCAGGCCATACAGGGTGTTCATCGCTTTGTCTTCAAGTTGAGTCAGGGCGTTGTGGATCCCAGTGACGCCTTCCTCCCCACCCCTGGCAGGGTCCTCTCTCAGGCCACCCCACGGGCCTGGCTCCTGGGCCTGCCCGGAAAGAGAGCCCCGGAGGGGATGTGGCCGCTCCCGCATTCCCTTCCAACCTCCGCTAGCAGGATCCTGTTCGCAGGGCGGTTCCAGGGCCCCTCGGCAGAGCTGCTTCCCTCCTGGCACCAGGCCCTGCGCCATCCTCGAAGGGAGTGCCCTGGGTCCCTGGGTGGCCTCAGGAGAGAAGGGACCTTGGCAACGACGGGGAACAGGGCACGCTCGCCCCCTAGTGGCAGCAATGGAGGCTCCCCCGAGTCCCAAGAACCAGGATGAACGGTGTAGGCTGAGTCTTCCTTGATCAATTATTCCACACACACTTAGCAAGTGCCAGTTCCTGGCCAGGCATTGTTCGAGGTCCCCAAGATTCAACAGGGAACAAAGCTGACTTGACTCTGGCCTTCGGGTGAGGAAGACAGACGGTAAACAAATTCAGAGAACTACTGTGAGGTGGAAGTGCAACAGCTCCAAGTGTGGAAATGACGGCTGCTCCTCCAGAGATCCAATCGCCAGGGTCAGCCCTGCCCTGCAGCGGTGGACGCTGGGCTCAGCATGGCCCCTCTCAGAGCCCTGACCTCCTCTTCCCTCAGAGGGTCATAGGTGGCTGGCAGGGGTGGGAGTCGGGGGCAGTACAGACCCAAGGGCACACTAGGCTGCCCACATCACACCTGACCCTCCAGCTGGGGCTGTGGGTGCTTAGCTGGTTCGGACACAATGGGTTACTCCTGAGTGGATGAGTACATGAGTCCTTCTCTCTGGGAGGACTGTAGAATCTGAAGATCCACAAAACCTGGTGTCTGAGTCCTTTACCCTATAACGAGTCACTTTCCCTGAGCAAGCCTCAGTTTCCTCATCTGTAAAATGGGGATAGTGAGATCAATCCTAGACTGACCTATCGTTGCCTTCCCTGGAGCCCCAAGCCCTGTCCGATGACCCTTGCTCCTGCGGATTTACCTGGTCGGGACCCCTGAACCATCAGAATCTCTTCAGAAGATAAACCGGGAGATTCAGGCAGCGGGCAGGGCCTGGTAGTGCTCCAGTGAGCCACTGCGGGGGGCATGCTGAATTCCCAGAGCCAGGAATCAGCACTGAGCCCTGGAAGGGGGTGGCAGGGTCTTGCAGAGGCCCCCTTGCTGGGGCCCAGAAGCCTCTGCCAGTCGTAGTTCCCATGAGACCGGCTCTACATCCGGCCCTGGGGCTCTCTGAACACCTCCTACGACCATGCCAGGACCTTCCTCTGGGACTGAACTTGAGACATCCTGTGTTTGGTTCCCAGAACCCAGCCCTCCCTTAGCCTCCCACCTCACCGCCCTTCGCTCTTAGTTATCAAACTCCAATCAGTGGACAACATTTATTGAGCGCCTGTGGAGCACCCAGCACTGTACAAGGCACTGGGGTGGGTGCGGGACTGGTGGGGAATACATACAAGAGTGAGGGAGACCCCTCACCAGGGAGAAGCTTGTGTGTGTGCATGGGAGGGGGTGGAAGTTGGCAGAGAGCCAATGGCCTAGAGAAATTTGGGAGTCCTGCACCCGGGCTGTACCTGGAGGGTCTGAAATCCCAAAGGCTGTGATTTCTGCCTCGCAGCCGCCATGTCTAATATGTGGGCCGCTGTCCCTTGTGCTCAGGGCCCGAGCGAGCCCCTCAGAGACTGGTTAGGGTCCTCCTTCCACTGGGACGTAGTTCCCTCCCAGGGAGTGGTCCCCGGAGGCCAGCCTCATCCGGACCTCAGACTCCCAAGAGAGCTGAGGGCCAGAAGGCTTGGCTCTTGCGCTCTCCCCTAGTTGCTTGGTGGCTGCAAGACTGCAAACTCCAGGACCGCCTGCACCGCTGCCGCCCCGGAGCTGCAGTCTATCAGGGCGCCCTCTCAGCCGCTTCCTGGGCCACCTGTGCCCTCTTGTGGTGGTCTCTGGTATTTTCTTTGCTCATTTGCTGTCTGCCTGGGCTTCCCTGGTGGCTTAGAGGTTAAAGCGTCTGCCTCCAATGCGGGAGACCCGGGTTCGATCCCTGGGTCGGGAAGATCCCCTGGAGAAGGAAATGGCAATCCACTCCAGTATTCCTGCCTGGAGAATCCCATGGACAGAGAAGCCTAGTAGGTTACAGTCCACGGGGTCGCAAAGAGTCGGACACGACTGAGTGACTTCACCTATGGACCTCCCGCCCAGTCACTCACGTCTGACTCTCTAGCCTACCAGGCTCCTCTGTCCATGGGATTTCCCAGGCAAAAATATTGGAGTGGGTTGCCTGCCATTTCCTCCTCCACGGGACCTTCGGGATCCAGGGATAGAACCCCCATCTCCTACATCTCCTGCACTGCAGGAAGATTCTTTATCACTGAGCAATCAGAGAAGCCCTAAACCTTGAGGATTTAGGATTGGTGGCTTAGAATACAAGGCATAGTTGGAACCTGACTCCTGGTTTGGTCTAATGGTCCGCTGTGTGGTGGCTTAGGAATCACTTTCCCCAGCCTCAGTGGGTAATAAATCAGACCCTGTCTCCTGAAAACCTCTTGTGAGGTCCAAGAGACTTCAGTGCAGAAGAGACCGTTTCCGAGTCCTCATTCCATTTCAGAAGGCTGTCTCATCTGTCCACTTCCCCTGGGACAGCAGTGTGCCTGGGAGGACTTCTTCTCTTGGGGAAAGACTGGAATAGGGGTGCTCCCTTGGCTGAGCCTGACCCCCTGGATGTCCCCCAGGGCCGCCTGGAGAACCTCTCCCTTAGGTGAGGGTAGAGAATGGACCCTTGGAGAGGCGTGTGTATATGCAAGCTGGGGGTTTTGCTAATATTCAACCTTTTTCCCCTTTCCCTAGTTGTGCTCTGCTCTGCAACAAAACCATCTATTCTGAGCCATGGAAGGCTTCTGGCAGATGGCAGGGCAGTGGTAGCACCCCCACTTTACAGGCGAGGACACTGAGGTTCGGAGGTGCTTGTTCTGCAGGTGGTGTGGGCAGGACTGAGTCCTGAGGCCTTGCTGCTTCTCTGAATCCTCCTGACACCTGGAAATTGGTGGGGCCTTTCCGGCTCTTGAGCCACCCACCTGTCCCCACTGCCGCCAGAGCTGGGGCCCCTGGTGGATTTCTCCCCTGCTGGACACACTCCTCACTGTGGGCTGCCTGGCCTCCAGCTGGGGGAGCAGGGCCTTCATCTGGGCCCCTCAGACCCCTTGGCTTCACCCAGGTGCCCTGGACATGGCCAGCAGGTGTGATCGGTGTGTTGGAGGGTCAGAGGTGGCGGCAGACGGGGAGCGGAGTCGGGGAGGCTCTGGGGCTGTGGCCTGGGCCGGCGAGGCTGACACTCTGCAAGGCTGTCCCAGCAGGCTCCGAGCTTCCTGCCCCACGTGGCCCTTCTGTCCACTCCCAGCTACTCCTCTGCGGCCTGGCTCTCCTCCGTCTCTGGCCCCCTTGGCTGAGCGGGGCCTCCCCTGGCCTGGCCCTCTGCCCCCTCGGCCACTGTCTCAGATTCTCCCCTGCCATCCCTGGGGCTGGTTTTGGCCTTGGTGTCCCCAGTTCCCCGGCCCCCTTTCTCCTCCTCCCTGTCCCCTGCCTCTGGCCCTCCACTGCTCTCCCCTGTGGCAGCCCCAGGTGAGGCCCCCGGGGTCTCGGGCTGCTCTGCCCGGTGGTAGACGAGGTAGCCGGTGGTGGGGAGCCTGTGAGCCAGGGCTCCAGGGGGCAGGCGCTGGTAGTCCTGCCCCTTGTACAGGAAGAGGCCAAAAGTATCAGGCTGGGTCACCCGGAACTTGGTGGCACAGAGCTTGTTCAGCGTGGCAATCGAGGCTCTCGGGGGCACGGCCAGCGTCTTGGAGGTGCAGCCACTGCTGGGGTCCTGATAGGCTACGCGGAGGAGGTGCTGTGTGGGGGGAAGCCAAGAACAAGAACTCAGACCTGCCTGCAAGGCTCGAGGGCGCAGTCCAGGCTCTGCAGTGACAGGGGTGGATGGGACAGAGCCAGTGGTAGAACCAGCAGCCAAAGCTTTTTGAATAAGCTGAGCTCTGAGGGGGGCTCTGTGGATGAGAGGGCTGTCCCTGGGCTCACGGGTCAGAGCCGTGGGCTGGAAGGACGGCCCAGCAGGCCTCTATAGCCTATCGATCCCACTCAGGTCAAGCTTACTCTGCGCCCTCAGTGCTTGTTCTGAATTAACCCATTTTATCCAATATCAGCCGGAGGATATAGGTCCTATTACCCCATTTTACAGAGGAGAAAACTGAGGCACAAAGAGGATACCTAACTGGCCCAAACTCCCACAGCCAGAAAGCAGAAATGCCAGCATTTGGACCCAGGATCTGGCTACAAAATCTGGACTCTTAGCCAAGGCTAAGGAAGGAAGGGTCCCTTGATTGGAAGGAAGGAGGTGGATGGCAGAGTTACTCTCTGGCTCTCAGAGCACCTCGCCTGAGCCGGGGGTACGGGGGACGGGGACCGAGGGTGGAGGGGGCATGGGCTGGAAGCCTGAGTCCAGGTGGCAGCCAGAAGCCAGGATCTGGGGTTTGAGCCTGCCTGTGTCCCTTTCCCTTCCCAGGCTATGTCTGTTTCCTCATCTGTAAAATGGGCTTAATAATGACCCCACTTCAGTTTCTGTGAAGACTCTGGGCCGCCAGAGCACTGAGCTGTGTCAGCTGGTGAGACGCACCATCCAGAAGGGCTGGCTTGGATGGGTGTTCCGTGTGGGACACTGTTGCCCGGCGACGCAGGCCTGCCCTTCCCCTTTCCCTGCCTTTTCTGAGTCTCACTGGGCGAAGGAGGGGACCGCGCCAGATGACGCCAGGTGCCCCCCGGGGCTGGCCAGTCCCGTTACCTGGAAGCAGTGGGTGGCGGGCAGGCGGCGCTGCTCCCAGAGGCTGAGCGAGCGCTGCAGCTCCTGCGAGGGGCTCAGGGGCAGGGCGTGGGCCTCGGTCAGGCCACTCAGCAGGGCCAGGCTGGCCGAGAGGCTGGTCAGGTAGTAGCCGCCTGGGACATGAGGGGAGGGCTGCGGCTCAGGCTCGGGGTGAGCCACTGCTCCTTTCTGCCTCCCCTGCTCAGTCAGGGCACCCCAGCCCCACCCAGACAGAAGCGGGGGCCTGTGGGGTCCCTCACCCTCTCCGGTGAGCAGGGCAGGCTCCAGGAGCTCGGACATGTACTCGGCCTCCAGCAGCAGCTCAGGAAGGTCACAGTGGGCCAGCACAAGGCTCAGCAATGGCAGGAACTCATCGGCCCCCGCGCCCTCCCCTGTAGGTGGTCGATGAGGCCACAGGGTCAGGATCCTCAACTACTTATCTTAGACAACGACCCTCCCTCCGCCTGCCAGGCAACGTGATCTCTATGGCAACCAGAGGCAATGGATGGGGAGTGGATGCTCTGCTTTCTGGGCCACAGTATTACCATCTGTGAAATGGGGAGGTGGATCCATATACATATATATGTTTTTTTTTTTAAATTTGTTTGCCCTGCTGTGCCATTCCTAGGGCCTCAGCCCAGTGGCCTGCCTCTGACTTGGCAGCAGGCGGTGGGATGTCGTGGGAGGGGGCATACCCGCCTGGGTCCTCAGGGCCGTGTAGAGCAGTTTGCAGGCCTGCAGGAGCCGCTTGACCTGGGCGCTGGGTGAGTAGGCACGAAGCAGCTGTAGCAGCTTCTGACGTACCTGCTCCATCTCTACCGGGGAGGGCAGGCTTAAGTGGGACCCGAAGGCGCTGGCGCCCCGGGCCCGGGCCAGGCGGAGGCCTTCAGCCAGGCGGCCCAGGGAGCTGTTGGCTGAAAGCCGGCGCCGCAGGCGGGCCACCAGGATGGGCCGCAGCGGCTTGAGCACTGAGCGGTGCAGCGACTTCTCCAGGACGTGTTCTGTGGGGGAGAGGCAGGCAACGGTCAGAGGAATCGGGGTGGGGTGGGAGTCCCGGGGAGGAAGGGCATGATCGGGAGAGGAGAGGGATGAAAACGAGGAGGGATCTTTGTGACTGGGAGAGAGGCAGTGGGTAGAAGTTGCTTGAATGATGCAGAGACAAGGTGGGTGTACACGGAACAGACTGAGAGACAGGCCGGGCCCTGAGAGGCAGAGAGAAAGGAAGGCGGAAAAGCTGAATTCTGGAAATGGGGACCCGGGCTGGAGTCTCACCCAGTTTGTCTGGTGGTAGCAGCTTCTCTGGGCTCAGCTCCGCGCTCAGCATGGCTCGGGCCCGGCTCAGGGCCTCGCGGATGGCCTGCAGCTCTCGGGGTTCGGGGCCGGCACGCACCTGGGTCAGCATGTCCTGCACCAGCTGCCCCACAGCAGTGTGTCTGTCCTGCGTCAGCGCCGCAGCTGCCCGGCCCACCTGCCGCTCAGGCGCTAGCAGGGAGCAGAAGGCAGCGCTCATGGACCGAAGCAGGGGCCGCCGCCGCCGCTGGTGGCCCAGGCGGGGTGAGGTCGCTGGGCTCCTCTGGGACCCTGGCACCCCCTCCTCCTCTGAGCTGCTGGGGGAGGCGCAGTCCACCTCCTGGAGGGAGGGCAGCGGCGGGAGGCTGGGGCTGGTGCCCCCTGGCACACGGTACCCCACCGAACTTTCCCTCCGTAGCAGCCGGCGAGGGGGCAACCTTTCTGTCTGGTTGGGGGCTGTCCCTGGCAACACCGGAACTGGGGGAGGCGGCATAGCTGGGGGAGACAGGGGGCTGGAGGTCTCCGTGGACACACGCACTTTGAAGCTCCTCTTGAATTTCTCCCGCTTGGTGGGGCCCAGATCCCCTGGGAACAGGGGGTTGAAGAAACACAGGGCGGCTCCGTTGCCCTGGTCCAGCTCTTGTGGGGGCCGGGGCTTCAGCCGGGACAGCGGGGGGCCTTCCAATGGGCCCAGCTGAGCCTTGGTGTTGAGGGAGGAGCTCCAGAACTCTAGGGTAGAGAAACAAGTTGGGCCTCGGGGTGGGGGTGGGGGGGCTCAGGGAGGGGACCCAACTCGGGGAAAGGCCCAGGCTTCAGGCTGTTTGCCTTTGCCTTCCCTCTCCCTCTTGGCCTCAGTTTGTCCATCTGTGCAGTGGGTAGCCCAGGAGCCCTTACCCATGCCCAGATGGGAGATGGCTTCCAGCTCCTTGTGGGTGGCTGCCTGGCGGATGGCTCTGGGGAGCTGAAGCGGGAGGAGAAGAATGTCCCTGAGGCCAGAGGGGAGCAAAAAGTGGGCAGTGAGGAAAGCTCTGGGTGGCAGGCACCGGGAGTGCCCATGGGCGAGGAAGACAAGGCATCCCGGGAAGGGAAGTAGGACCCTGTGGAGAGCAGGCGCCCTGCAGGCAGGCTCACCGGGTGTGGCAGTAGGCACAGATCAGCTGGACCAGGTCTAGGAACACAAGGTCTGAGCCCTCCAGGGAGACGCCTGCGGGATGGGAAGTGAGGTTGTTCTCTGGGAGCACCCCCTGCGCCCCGACCTGATGCTTCCAGCCCCTCCTGCCAGGCGGGGCCAGTCCCTCTCACCCCCAGCGGTCTCCTGGATACAGTGGCTGGAGACGAAGGAGGGGCCACTGGCCTCGGGCAGCCGCACGCACAGGGCTTGGCACTGGCGACTGTTAGACTTCCGTACCAGGAATGTCTGCGAGTGGACAGGGATCGGAGGCTCGGGTCCTCTGTGTCCAGCCCCTCGCCCCCCTACCCTCAGCCGCCAGCCCCAGGGGTGGGGAGAGACTCACCCCGGGGGGCTCGGTCCTCAGCACGTGCAGAGCAGCGGCCTCGCTGGCCCGCAGCTGCAGCCACACGGGCCGGGTGAGCAGCAGGCGCTCCCGCAGGCTCACGGTGCGCCCTGGCCGCTGCGATCCACCTGCCTGCGCCCCGCCAGCACCAGGCACATCGTACCGCGGGTCCTGGGCTGGCCTGGCCGGGGTGCGGGGCGGGGGCACCAGACCTGAGCAGGGTTTTGCCCAACCGTTTCCCCCTCCTTTGCCCCGGGACAGACCCAGCTCGGGTTCCCCACCTTCCACCCCACCCCACCAAGGCTGCCCTTCCAACTTCACTAACTTTTCTCTCTCCAGATGCCCAGAAGCGAAGCTGGCTGGGTGGGGGGCTCCGAGGGGGCCTGTTCCTGGCTCCCCGGGGGTTTCCATGGCTGGGAGCTCCTCCAGTCTCTCCCGGGACTCAGAGAAGACAGCCCCCAAGGCGGGAGCACTCACATTCCCAATGGTGAGTAACACTTCCTGAGGGCGGTTCGCCCTGTCACACCCGCCAGTTAACTCTTGTGTGTCCACTCAGCCCGGGCAGTGCCTGCTTCCTCTGCTCTGGGCCCAGCCTCTGGGGGCAGGGATCCACTCCATGCAGGTGGCCTGCCCAGGGTTCCAACTGTGGGGCTGCCACCTCCACACGGCGCTTCCTGCAGCCTTGCCAGACTCCTCGAACCGCACAGGTGGGCAGAAGGGGTTAAGCAGGGCCCGCCAAGGTCTCCGCGGTCCTCGCCCTTGGGGCACCTTCAAGTCTGTGGTCAACTGCTCATCTGTCCCTGGCCCTAAGGTCAGCTTTTTGGGAGAGTGCCCCCTACTGGCCACATATGACTCATGCCTGAGCTTAACTTGGTTTTGGGGATTTCAGGTTGCCATGGAGAAAGGATGCTGTGTCTCCATGGAAACTAACCCCTTTGCTTAGTGGAGGTTCTGGGGGTGGTTCTGACACTCAGCACTAAACAGGGGGGGAGTCTGGCTGTGAGGTCGTCAGCACATGGTGCTGCTGCTGGCTGCCTCCCACGCACACGGGATCTGCCAGCCTGCCTTGCCAATCTGCCAAGAGACTGGGGCAGGTGCAGACATGATCCAGTCTCTAGGCATGGAGCACCCAGGCCACGTGCTCGGCCAGTGCCACAAGTTGCCTCAGACTTCGCTCACCAGCACCAGGCAGTCCAGGGCCCAGCCCCCCACTCCTGGAACAGATGTGGGGGGGAATGCCCCCTTCCCCAGCCTATACTCCAACTCAGAGCGGGTAGGCTCCGCTCACTGGAGGAGATACCAGGGCCCCCAGCAGAGACTGCCTGTCTCAAGCACTCTCCACAAGAGCCCTGATTCCCTTGCAAGATAAATTAGACACATGCAGGTCATCCCAGAGTCTCAGGAAAGGTTTTAATTCCAGTCCCTGAAATGTGGGAGGCAGACACCAGGAACCTCCTTGAGAAGGAAGACCCGAGGAGCCTGCCTTGTCACTCCAGCAACAGCCAGGACACACAGGCCCCCCAAATATAATTTCTGGCTCAGAGTTCCTGCGAAGTGGGACCCAACTCAGTGATTGGGGTCCAAGGTCCAAAGAAAGGATGTTGCTTTGGCTTAAGACAGGCATGTCTTCGTCAGGGAGGGCTCCGAGGAGGGCGACCCCTGGGAGGGGGCGGTGGTGGGCTGGCTGGGGAGGGAGGAGATCGTCTGGCCGGCCTCGGGCAGCTCCAGGCCTTGGCTGTTCAGGCCCTGGGGAGGGCAGAGGAGAAGCCCAGACCAGTGATGGCTGGAGCGGAGGACCCCGGGGCAGCACTGGAGAGACGGCTGGGCAGACCCCGAGGGGCCGGCCAGTCTGCCTTTCTGCAGCAGGAAAGTTCAAGTCCTGGGTTTGGTGCCAGCTGCTCCAAGGGGCCCCCTGGCTGTGAAGAGCAGGGTCAAGGTCCTGGGGGTTACACAGGAAGGGAAAAATCACTGCAGGTAAGAGGAAGGCAAACCAAGAGGAAGGGAGGCACTTCATACGGTGGACCAAGAGGAGCAGCCTTAGTCCGGCCCGGGGCAGGCGAGGCCGGGAGGACAGGGCAGCCCCATAGCCCTTACTCATGGTCTCCCTGGTCCTCCAGGCCCTCAGGCCAGCCGCGGAGGCTTAGCATTCCATCCTCCCTAATCAGACCTGGCCCCAACCCCACCCCAATTCCCACCATGACCTCGAACCCAGAGCTACCCTCAAACCCAGAGCGTCCTAACTGATCTGATATGCTCCTGCCTCCCTCCGGGCGCCTTTCCTGGAGGCTGGCCTGGGAGAGGGGGTGGTGGAAGGCGGGACACCCTTGGTGGTTCTTACCATCTGATTTTCTCTTCTGAGGGGACACAGCTGCCCTCGCCTGGGTGGGTAAGAAGAAAAGCCTGCTGAGAGGCTGCCTGCAGCTTAGCAAGTCCCCCCTCCACAGCAGCCTTTCTGGGATGAGGGGCAGCACAAGAGGGGCTGAGGGGAGCTTAAGGCCCCTTCTAGGCAAAGGATCGACATGCTCTCTTGTCAGAAACCCAAGCAGCCCGGCTGCCTTCCTTCCTCCCAGCCCATCAAAACCTGCCTGGGAACAAGAAAGGGGCTGACACAAACAGGAGGTTTGGGAGGCCAAGCAAAGCCAGGGTGCCTGGGCTGAAGCAGAGGGTGCCGGGGGCTGACAAGAGAGCTCCCCAGGGGAAGGCCCGCACAGAGACCAAAGCCAGTCTGGTTGGGGAGGGGGCGCTGCACCGCCAGCCCCCACCCTGTGGCAGGCAGCGCTGGACCCACCTTTTTGATGGCTGTCCAGTCCTCCAGGATGTCGATCTCCTGCAGCATGTACACGATGTAAGGGCCTGAGATGGGGGTCAAGGAAGCAGGAAGCCTGGGGAGGGGCAGGGGACGGGCCCGGGCCCTCGGCCCAGGGGGTGGGAGGTGCAGTGCCGGGACGGCCGAGCACCTGGGGCAGCACTCAGGCTCCACCCCCGACCTCGTGGCTCCTGGGTTCTTAGCAGGGTGGAGTGCGTGGCTGCGGCCGATTTCAACTCCACCCAGTCCACAGAGGGCGTCCAGCCCCAGTCTTACCACCCCTTGGCGCCCTCCTCACCTCCTCTCAGGCCTCAAGGTCAGAAGGCCAAGGCCCAGGCCACACTCAGGGATCCTGCCCCGCTGTTCCCTTGTCTGGCTCCTTTCCCACCTACACAGGGACTCTCATCTCCTCTGTCCTGAAAACCACCCCCTCATCGGTCTCACCCCCCATCTGGGGACTAGCCACTCTGCCCCCCTGATGTCTCACACCCTCACCTCCCACCCCTGCTCAAGTCTCTGCAGTCCAGATTCTTCCCTCCCTGCTTGAACAGGATCCCCATCACTAGGAGGTCAACTTCCTGATAATCTGGTTGCAGCAGAAATATGGAGGGGTGTGTATACCTGAGAATTCAATTCAACTCCGTGCTGGGCTATGCGAGGCGGGGAGGCCAGCACAGCAGGCCCTGAACAAGAGGGGCTCACACCTGGGGGGCGGCAGAGGTGACTATGTCCAGAAGGGAGGCAGGTGTCCCAGTTCAGGTAAAGGGGTGCAGAGGAGAGGGACGCCACAGCCATTGTCGGGGAAACCAGGAGAGGCTTCACGGAGGTGACAATTGGTGGGCACCGAGCAGGCAGACAGGTAAAGGCATCCAAGAGGGGAGTGGAAAGTCAGCAAAGGCATAGGGGCAGAAGAGCCTGGGACATGCCTGGGACACTGCGAGAAAGCCACAAGGGCCTCAGAGGAGACCTCACTCAGAAAACTATGGGGAAATCTCTGGATGAATGCTTCTATTTTTCCATGGTCCACACAACCCAGGAGGACCCTGCAGGAAATTCAACAGCGGACCTGCCTGGACACGGCCACAGGAGGCCAGATGGCCTTCAGTGAGTCTGGTCTGCCTCTCTTCCCATGTGCCTCCACCCTGACCTCCTGCCCAGTTCAGGCCACTGTATGGGGAAGGATACCGGAAACGAGAGGCGCCTTCTTCCTCTTGTTGGGCGGCAGGGAGTCCCATGTCTTCGAGCTGCCTCTGGCATGCAGTTTGTCATCCCACCACTCTGCGCCCCACACCAGAGTCAGCATCGGGGTGCCGTCCTCCCAGGATGCCCCACCCCTGTAGCCCATGTCCCTCACATGGGCCAGGCCAGCCCGTCCTCATCAACCTCCCCAGGGCAGTGCAGAGAAGCCTGGGCTTGGAAGCCGAGTTCAATCCTCGGAAAGAGGTCACTGTGCTTCTGCGAACATCAGTTTCCTCATCTGTTTCATGGACGGGGGCGTGAGATCATCAGTCCCTCCCTCCCCAGTGCCCTGTGGGAATGGGCACACTGTGGCCACGGCAGGGGCATGCATGTCAGAATGATGCCTCCATTCTGGGACCAGCACAGGGGCAGGGGACCTGCGAGCCGCCACTGTGTGCCAGACACCGGGCTGGGCCCTTCCCCGCCTGCTTTCTGTCAGTCCCCACGGTGAGCACAGAGCAGGCCCTTACACCCACCCCCCTGCAGGCGGGGAAGCCAAGGCCCAGACGGGGAACGGGCACTGGAAGCACGGGGCGCCGGCCAGCCGCTGGCCTCACCAGAGTTGATGTCCAGGCTCTGGCGGTCCTCCTCCAGCCTCTGGATCCGCTCCTGCAGCTCGCCCTGCAGCGTGTCGTACAGCAGCAGCTTCTCACTCTGCAAGAGGCGCAGCGGCTCAGCGGGGCGGGGCAGGGCGGCCACCTCCTCCCCACCCGGCGCCCCCACATTCACCTCCAGGTGCTGCTTGGCGCCCTGCAGCTCACACTCATACTTGTTCCTGATCACGTCCAGACAGAAGCCCTTGTAAATCCCTGTGGAGGGAGGGCGATGGGTGGCCCAGCCTGGCCAGGGCCCTGGCTGCCCACAAAGGCGGTTGAGGCAGGGCACGGGTGAGAAGGGAAGGGGACAGAGAGCCGTGGTTCTCGTAAGGGGACGGGGCCCAGGATGGGCCACAGACCTGCCACCTGAATGCGAATCTTGAGGCTCCGCTGCAGCCCTCCCAGGGGCTCGGTGTATTCGGGCGCCCTCTCAGCTCCCACTTCCTCCAGCCGCACCCGCAGCTGACTCAGTCGTTCCCTGAACAACCTGGTAGGCGAAAGGCAGCCGTGCGCCCGTGTGCCCATCCGTCAAACATGTGCCCAGCGCCCCGGGTCAGGCCCTCGCTCACGCCGGCCCTGGCCGGCGCCAGGCCCGCCGCTGCCTCCTGGAAGCCGGGCCCCGGGCCCCGGGCCCCGGGCCCCTCGCTCACTTCTCCTTCAGCTCCGAGAACTGCTTCTCCAGGTCCATCATCTCACTGACGCACTCGCTGCGGCGCCGCTCGTAGTCCTCCTCGTCCATCTCTGGGACAAGAGGCCAGTCAGGGCCAGCTGCGGGGGCGGGCAGGGCGCGTGAGGGCGTGTGGGGCTCACCTGAGCTCTCCTCCTCGGACTCGGTCTGGCTGCCGCTCCGCTCCTCCTCGCTCTCCTCCTCCTCCCCATTCATCTCGGCGGCTGAGTCGCCCTCTGCTTCCATCTCCTCTGTGTCCTTGCTTGGAGGCTGGACGGGCATCTGGGCGCTGGGAGGAGCAGTGGAGCCATCACTCGCCCCTGCCCCCAGCTCCGAGTGGCAAAATGGTCACTTGGGGAGTCAAACCAAGCCTCGCTGTGGACGGGGACAACCAGGGAAGGGACTGGACTGGACTTGCTGGGCCCTGGGGACATGCAGGGTGGGGCAGGTACAAATGGAACCATCTACCATCTCCCAGAAATCTAGGAGCCACAGAAATGCCCATCCCCTTGGACACTGTTGGTGATCTCAATCCCCGTAATATTGGCCAAGGTAATGATCCGTAAGATGGGAAAGGCCAAGATGGGCTCCCCACTGCCTACGGGACTGGGCCCAAATTCTGACCCAGGCTTTCGAGGCCCTGCACACTGGACTTGAACCGCTGTCCAGCTCCTTCACCCCACATCTAATGGCCAGTTCTCAAATACACCACGCACTTCCTCCCCAGCCCCTGCTGCCCACCATGCTGTTCTTCTGCCTATAAAGTCCTCCACTTCTCTTCCCACCCTACAATGCTCTGGTCCTCTCGCTATGCTCAAATCTTACCTCCTCCTGCTTCCTCTAAGACCCCAAGTCATTAGTACTCCACTCTCTCTTCTGCATGCTCAATTTTCCGTCTTGGCAGCTCTTTCTTAGGAAACTTTATAGACATGCTTAGGTATTTCCCAACATGCAGAAAAAGCGGAAACACAAAACTTCATCCCACTCCACTCAATTACCCCATTTCCCATCTTTGCAAGGTCTTGTAAACACGTGCTCTTCCTACTCTTTCACCTTCCACTTGTTCCAATCTGTTTCCGTATCACTGCTCTCAGCTGAAACTGATCCTGTAGAGTTAACAGATGACCTCCTTGTACCCGATGCCAATATTTTTTGGTGCCTATCTTGACTTCTCAGCAACAAGAAGTTGCTGATTTAATCTTTTACTCACTGATTTAATCTTTATTGAAAAATCTAATATATGCTAGGTAGAGGTTAAAGCGTCTGCCTCCAATGCGGGAGACCCGGGTTCGATCCCTGGGTCGGGAAGATCCCCTGGAGAAGGAAATGGCAATCCACTCCAGTATTCTTGCCTGGAGAATCCCACGGACAGAGAAGCCTACAGTCCACGGGGTCGCAAAGAGTCGGACACGACTGAGCGACTTCACCTCACCTCACCTCACCATCAGACACTATGGTAGGAGCTTGGCTCAAGTGCGGCAGACAGAGAGTCTCTGATCTCAAGGAGTTGATAAGTTCCTGGGAGAGAGAGGCCAGGAAGCAGAAGAGTTAAGACCAAGGGCATATGAGAGAGGCAGCTAAATGAAACCTGGAGCTTGCTACAGCAGTGTGGGCTTGCAGAGGATGACGGGCCAAACCCATGAGCTGAGCTGGCTGAGGAAGAGAAACCATTCTAAGGAGAGTGAGTGGCATGAACAAAGACCCTGAAAGGAGAGAAGGGGCAGGGGTGGGCACACATGGGTCTAAGACTCAGAGAGAAATCTGGGCTGCGGAGATCTGGTCATCACACCGAGTGAGTTCTTCAGGCCTTGGGAGAGGGTGCCACCAGCAAGGCAGAATGTGTGGAGTGAGAAAGGGCTCATGATGGAACTCCAGGGTTACCGAAGGGGCAGACGGTGAGACCCCTCCAAAAAAGAAGAAAATTAGCAAGAGATGGAGGAGGAAAAACTCAAAGCTGGGGAGAGAGAATTTCAGAATGAATAAGTGGCAGTGCCAAGTGCGGCCAAAAGATCACCCAAGAGGAAGAATAAACAGTCTTCTCAGCAGATCATCTCTTTGCCTACTGAGGGCTTCTGTTTCACTGTGATACCTTCTCTGGGCTTCCTTGTAGTCCTTTAGCTCTGTGCAGTCACATAGCTTATTTGCGTGCTTATTTGCCCATTCTCACATCTGTCTCTCCAACCAGCCTGTAAGCCTCACCAGGGCAGGGCTGCACATGTGATTTATTCACCCATTTGTACCGATTCATTTGATGACTGGAGGATTTGCAAATACAAAGTTAAACAAAAACTTTTGTAGGGCAGGGATTGGCTTTTACTTCTCAGTAGCCCCTGGCTTCTGCAAAGGTAGCAAACATCAATTTGAATAAAGTAATTGGCCTAAGTTTCAAAATGGACTTCCCTGGTGACTCAGATGATAAAGAATGTACCTGCAAGGCAGGAGACTTGGGCTTGATTCCTGGGTGGGGAAGATCCGTTGGAGAAGGGAATGGCTACCCACTCCAGTATTCTTGCCTGGAGAATTCCATGGACAGAGAAGCCTGGTGGGCTACAGTCCATGGGGTCACAAAGAGTCGACACGACTGAGTGACTAACACTTTCAAAGTCTCAAAACATCCCTCAATGATTTCACAAATGACCTCAACCTGAAAGCCTCGGTTCACCAAACCAGCCTCTTTCCCCATCTCAAGCCTCAGTTCCTGCATTTTCCAAACTTTGCAATTCCTCTTCACTGGTAAGGCCTATCTTTCTGGACCAGAAAGGGTGAGGGGTTGGGAAAAAGTCTCTCCAGCAGTCTGAGTCTACTCCTTCCCCTGGGGATAAAAAGAGAATAACCATTGCCACTCTGTGTTGTAAAGGCTGCAAGCGGTAAGGAATGGCAAAGCAAATCGTAAGGCGCTGTACATATTGCAATTTATCTTTCAGAAAGTGAGCAAGTCGAGGGCAGGCCTCTTAGGAAGGAAGATTCTGCCCCAGTCTCGAAGAAGCCAACCCAGCCCCTCTACGGCGCACCGAGAGCTTCCCGCCCAGTTCCATCTCCGTACGTGCAGGCGCGGGCGGGAGAATCACTGGCTCTTCCGCTGCCAGCTCTGGTCCCGCGGTCCCCGCACGCGTCCGGCCGGTTAAGTCTCCGCTTCGGCCCTGGAGATTGGGCCGGCTCCGACCGACTGACCGGAGAGGGCAAACCAGGCGCCAGGGTTGGCGTTACGCACCCGCGGGGAGTGGGGCCTCCGACCTCACGTCCAAAACTCCCTGAGAGGTGCCGGAGGATGCGGACACTGGGCGCCGCCCCGGGGCTCCCGGAAGCGCTGGGCCGGTCTCTGTCCTCCTGGGGCGGGGGCCTGGCCGCGCTTCCGCATGCGTCATCAGGAGGCGCCTATCGGAGCTCTCACAATTGTTTAGCTGGGGATGAGGCATGCTGGGATACCGCGGGCCGGTTTCCATAGCAACCGATCGAACTTTGCACAGGCTTTCAACAGGCAGGAAAGGCCCTTGTGCGTTCTTTGCCATGAAGCCCGCGCGTCTCGGTCCGCAGCCAACTCCCCCGGCTTGAAAAGCGGAGAACCTGCGACCTGTTCTCCCATCCCCGCCCGGTTCAGGAGAGTAATGAAGCCAACTATAGGTGTCAACACTTATTTATTTACACATTGTAATCGGTAGGCAAATTACCCAGCCCAGCCTATTCAAGGGTACAGATCTCAGACTATTAACACACAGAACCTATCAGACCTTTCTCTTCTCCAGAGCCCCCGGGACGGAGGCCTAGACTACCAGGAAGCTGCCGAAAACCTAAGAACTAAATTCAACGCCTTCATCAGATTTCTTTCCAAAACGCCCCTTTTGTTAAGTGCTGACTTTTCAGCTCTGCCCCATTCATACTTTTTTGCTCTCCTACTGTCCACCCACCCAAGATTGTTAATAATAATAACAATAATAACAACAATAATAATACTGTAATAATATTAATAATACTTCACATTTGTACGAAGCTTACAGAGTGTTTTCACATATAGCATCTCCTCTGAGCCTCCCAACAGTTCTGTGAGGTAGGTATTTCTCACCTCCCTTTTACAGACGGGGTAACTGAAGCTCAGGGAGAGAACGGGATTTGCTCAAGGCCACACAACTAGTTAGTGGTTAAGCTAGGACTTGACCCCAGTACCCCATATTCAAGTCCAGTGTTCAAACACCACAGCCACCACTGTAAAGTGGAGTGACATTTCTTACCCCAGTCAGGCCTGAGGGGCGGCCTAAAGAGGGAGGGGTCTGAGACTTCTCAGACTAGGTGAGGGAAGGGCTCAGCAGTGACGCGGGGAGTCAGGGTACTTCGCCTTCAACTCCTGTTTGAACTGACGGTAAAGGATCTTATTGTGCTGATTTTCAGCCTCCTTTTGGGGATGGAATTTCAAAACTTCTTTGAAGCCTTTATGAACCAGGAAACCTTCATTCAGCACCTCGAAATCAAATCCTGCCACGTGCAGCTCACAGGCCTGTGGAGGGAGAGACAGATCAGCAAAGAGTGATGACATTCCTAGAGCAGAGACTGACATCCCTGCTCGCTCCAGCACTCCTAGTCCTCTGGAGGCACCCTGGAGCTTCCAACCATTCAACCACTTCCTGAACTATGATCCCCCTGCCTCATTGACTCTTTTCCGTCCAGACCTCCCTGACTCCCCCATCCCTCCTGCCCCATTTCCCCTTCCCTCTCCCTTAAGAGCACCTGGCTGATACGATTGAAGCCATACTGACGAAAGCGCTCGTCGAAGGTGGGCACCTTGCCTCCAGCCACGTAGAATGGCTCCCAGGGGTCTTGCCAGGGCACCACGTAGGCAGGCCTCAGCAAGGTCTCTTCTGGCAGGTTGACCCAGCGGGAGTAGTTGGTGGGCGCCTGGCAGGGGGTGCAGAGCCCATAATAGAAGGGCCGCACCTCGCCCACCTGGTAGAGCTGCAGCAGCTCGTTTTTGTTCATGGGCATGCGGCGAGCTCGACGGATCTCAAAGGCAGGCACCACCAGCGCTGTGCCCGCCCACTGCTTGCTCTGATCCAGCATTTCCCGCAGGCTTCTCCACAGCCCCTCGCTGGGCACCATGTCCACGTCGATTACCAAGGCATAGTTGGCCCCCTCACGAGCCAGATTCCTCAGCAGGTTATTGGGGTAGGAGACGTTGGTGCCCAGCGCGTAATTGACCCCGGGTTGGGCCACCCTGGCTAGCTTGTCAAAGACCTCCTGGCAGGAACGCAACAGGGCAAACTCCCCTGGCTCCCGGGGGTCGGGAACGGCGGCCTCGTAGCGTGAGGGGCACACAAGGTGCATGGCGACCCTGGCGCGCATATCGGGGCAGTGGCTGCTCAGCGCATAGGTCAGCACCGTGGCCAGCTGCGCCTCCTCCTTGGTGGCGGCGAACACCGACACCGACAGAGGGCCCTCCCAGCGCTCCAACAGGCCCGACAGGTGCAGCAGGTTGTCCACACTGGCGTGAGTGGCCAGGATCACATCGTTGGGGTCCATGGTGGTCTTCAGCAGGCTCCTGTAGACGCGGTAGTCGCCGCTGGCGTCCAGGACGCCTCCGGAGGCCAGCGCGGTGCGGAGCTGCGCCTTGACTTGGTCCACCGACCGCGGGGAAGGGGGAAAGAACTCGAAATATTGGTCTTGCTCCTCTTGCCCATGCAGCCCGGACAGCAGCGACAGGTAGAGCAGCTGCAGCATAGCCACCAGCATGAGCGCGGCCAGCAGCAGCTGGTAGAAGGCACATCGGATGGCGTAGGACATCTGCATGGCTCTCGGGGTTCGGGACGCGCAGCAGGGACCACCGGGCCGCAGCCTCTGCCAGACTCTGCAAGCCCGGATTTACCGCAGCCTGCCGAGCGCGGCCGAAGGGAGCCGAGGCGAACCGAGCCCCGCGCGCAGCCCCGCCCACCCGGCCGCCCGCGCTGGCCTCCGGCCAGCCAACTCGCCCCCTGCTCCCCAGGAGGAGTTACTGCAGCTTCGGTCCTCACCGCGCGCTTTGCAAACGCTGCAAATTGCCCGCCACCGCGCCTGCTGTGTTCCGGGGGACCTGCACCCCCTCCTCTGGGTCAGTGCGCGACCTCCTGGACTAAGTGCGTCCTGAGACCTTGGTTCTCTCGCCCCAGAATCAGGGAGCGGAAACTGTGACCGAACTTGACTGCAGAATGGTGAAGGATGGCGCGGTTCCTGGCTGCGGCAGGCGGAAAGGAACACAAAAGCCCCTTTCTGTCAGCCGCCTCTCCCTCTAAGTTTTATCAGGTCTGTATTGAGGAACGGCTGCAGGGGTCCCGGAACACTCCGGGATGAGAGATAAGGGCATGTGGAAGAATAGGCTTTATGTAGGACGAGGTGGCCGAGTGGTTAAGGCGATGGACTGCTAATCCATTGTGCTTTGCACGCGTGGGTTCGAATCCCATCCTCGTCGTTCGTGTTTTACGCTGGAGGTGGTTCTTAATTTTCACATCCTGGTGTCTGGGGCAGTGGGTTAAAGAGAACTGAACTGGGGATGGGGCACAATTCCGTCTACGCCGGGTCTCCTTTCTGTGTTTGTTCAATGTGCAGCTCCGGCAGGTTCGTACTCCAAGTACGTGGAACTGGTGGGAGGAAGTCGGAGCTGTACTTTTCCTTCTCCATAGAAAGAGGGCCAAGGGTTTGGTGGCAGCAAAAAACCAGAGCCAGAATTCTGATCAATGCAAATTGGGGTCCAAGAACTAGAGACGACCCCCCTGGAGGAGCTGCTCTGGAAACTGCCCGCAGAAGTAGAACTGGTGGCAGTGGAGGCGATGTTGCTGCTAAGTCACTTCAGTCGTGTCCGACTCTGTGCGATCCTATAGACGGCAGCCCACCAGGCTCCCCCGTCCCTGGGATTCTCCAGGCAAGAACACTGGAGTGGGTTGCCATTTCCTTCTCCATTGCATGAAAGGGAAAAGTGAAAGTGAAGTCGCTCAGTCGTGCCCGACTCTTAGCGACCCCATGGACTGCAGCCGACCAGGCTCCCCCGTCCATGGGATTTTCCAGGCAAGAGTACTGGAGTGGGGTGCCATTTAAATTATTCAGCGCATTGATTCCCCTTCCTCCAGCACTTCTCTCTGGGCAGAGACCTTGCATGTGTCCACATACCTGCTGCCCTCCCTCACACACACAACCACACGCACTTAACACCAGTCAGTGTACACAGAACGGGCTTAATAAGTGTTTCCGGAATGATTGACCCATGGACTCTGTAAGAGGAGGAGAGGCTGTGCAGAAGGCAATTACTTCCACAGGTAATGTGTTCCAGCGCCGTGAATCTCGGAAGGAGCTTTCGGTCGTCCCAGGGAGGGCCTGGAATGTCGGTTTAAGGTGTCGGCCTGCTGCTCCACAGGCAGTAGGGAACCAAGGTTGTTGAGTTAGGCAGTGATCAGGAGCAGGAGACCTTTATTTTGCGGCCCCAGCTTGTGGAATCTGAAGCTGTCTCCTGGTAGGTACTGTCAGAATTGAGTTGCATTTGTAGGACACTGAGCTGGTGTCAGAGAATTGCTTAATGTGTGTGTGGGGGGGGGAGGGGGCAGTATAAAATAACCTGGGCATCAAAATTTATGTCCAAATTGTATGTAAACCCTGGAGAATGAAATGGAAACCCACTCCAGTATTCTCGTCTGGAAAATCCCATGGCAGAGGAGCCTGGTGGGCTACAGTCCAAAGGGTCGAAAGAGTCAGAGGTGAGCAACTGACCACATAAACACACACAGTGAAGACCCAGACAGAGAGAGCAGACTTGATGCAGTGTGGGAAGGAAAGGGTGGGACAAATTGAGAGAGCAGCATGGAAACATATAAATTACAATATGTAAAATAGATAGCTAGTGGAAATTTGCTGTATGACGCAGGGAGCTCAAATCAGGTACTCTGTGACAACCTAGAGGGATGGGGTGGGGTGGGGTGGGGTGGGAGGTGGAAGGGAAGCTCAGAGGGAGGGAACATATGTATACCTATGGCTGATTCATGTTGATGTATGGCAGAAACCAACACGATATTGTAAATGAATTATCTGCCAATTAAAAACTTTTTAAAGTAAGGAAAATTTAAAAAGTGTATGTATAGAAGTAAACTTAATCTTGTGTTTTGTCCTTGAGCTCTGCAACTTTGCTGAGTTTATTTAATAGTGTGTGTGTGTGTGTGTGTGTGTGTGTGTATTCTTTAGGATTTTCTGTATGTGTGTATATCATTTGTGATTGCGGATAGTTTTACTTCTTCCTTCTCAATTTGGATGCCTTTTATTTCTCTTTCTTGCCCAATTGCTCTGGCTAGAACTTCCAGTACAAAGTTGAATAGATGAAATAGTGAAAAGTAGTCATCCTTGTCTTTTTCCTGATCTCAGGGAGACTTCACTCTTTCACAGTTAAGCAAGACATTAGTTGTGGACTTTTCATAAACGCTTTTTCAGATTGAGAAAGTTCTTGTTTATGCCTTGTTTGTTGAGTATTTCTATCTTTCATTAGTGCTTTTTAATATGCTGTCTAGGTTGGTCATAACTTTTCTTCTAAAGAGCAAGCCTCTTTTAATTTCGTGGCTGCAGTCACCATCTGCTGTGATTTTGGAGCCCAAGAAAATAAAGTCTCTCACTCTTTCCATTGTTTCCCCATCTATGGTGGGACCAGATGCCATAATCTTCGTTTTTTGAATGTTGAGTTTTAAGCGAGCTCTTTTCACTCTCCTCTTTCACTTTCATCAAGAGGCTCTTCAGTTCCTCTTCTCTTTCTGCCATAAGGGTGGTGTCTGCATATCTGAGGTTGCTGACATTTCTCCCGGCAATCTTGATTCCAGCTTGTGCTTCCTCCAGTTTGGCATTCCCCATGATGTACTCTGCATATAAGTTAAATAAGCAGGGTGACAATATACAACCTTGACGTACTCCTTTCCCGATTTGGAACCAGTATGTTGTACCATGTCCAGTTCTAACTGTGGCTTCTTGACCTGCATACAGATTTCTCTGAAGGCAGGTAAGGCGGTCTGGTATTGCCATCTCTTGAAGAATTTTCCACAGTTTGTTGTGATCCACACAGTCAAAGGCTTTGGCATAGTCAATAATACAGAAGTAGATGGAACTCTCTTGCTTTTTCGATGATCCAGTACATGCTGGCAATTTGATCTCTGGTTCCTCTGCCTTTTCTAAATCCAGCTTGAACATTTGGAAGTCCTTGTACTGCTGAAGCCTAGCTTGGAGAATTTTGAGCATCACTTTGCTAGCGTGTGAGATGAGTGCAATTGTGTGGTAGTTTGAACATTCTTTGGTATTGCTTTTCTTTGGGATTGGAATGAAAACTGACCTTTTCTAGTCCTGTGGCCACTGCTGAGTTTTCCAAATTTGCTGGTATATTGAGTATGCCAGCACTTTAATAGCATCATCTTTTAGGATTTGAAATAGCTCAGCTTGAATTCCATCACCTCTACTAGCCTTGTTCATAGTGATGCTTCCTAAGGCCCACTTGACTTCGCATTCCAGGATGTCTGGCTCTAGGCCAGTGATCACACCATCGTGTTTATCTGGGTCGTTAAGATCTTTTTGTATAGTTCTGTGCATTCTTGCCACCTCTTCTTAATATCTTCTGTTTCTGTTAGATCCTTGCTGTTTCTGTCCCTTATTGTGCCCACCTTTGCATGAAAGGTTCCCTTGGTATCTCTAATTTTCTTGAAGAGATCTCTAGTCTTTCCCATTCTATTGTTTTCCTCTGTTTCTTTGCATTGATCACTGAGGGAAGGCTTTCTTTTTTCTTTTTTTTTAAATAAATTAATTAATTTTAATTGGAGGCTAATTGCTTTACAATATGTGGTGGTTTTTGCCATACATTAACATGAATGGAACATTTCACGAATTTGCGTGTCATCCTTGCTCAGGGGTCATGCTAATCTTCTCTGTATCGTTCCAATTTTAGTATATGTGTTGCTGAAACAAGCACTGAGGAAGGCTTTCTTATCTCTCCTTGCTATTCTTTGGAACTCTGCATTCAGATGGATTTATCTTTCCTTTTCTTCTTTGCCTTTAGCTTCTCTTCTTTTCTCAGCTATTTGTAAGGTCTCCTCAGACAACTGTTTTGCCTTTTTCCATTTCTTTTTCTTGGGGATGGTCTTGATCACTGCCTCCTGTACAATGTCACGAACCTCCGTCCATAGTTCTTCAGGCACTCTATCAGATCTAATCCCTTGAATCTATTTGTTACTTCCACTGTATAATCATAAGGGATTTGATTTAGGTCATGCCTGAATGGTCTAGTTGTTTTCCCTACTTTTTTCAATTTAAGTTTGAATTTTGCAATAAGGAGTTCATGATCTGAGCCACAGTCAACTCCCAGTCTTATTTTTTGCTGACTGTATAGAGCTTCTCCATCTTTGGCTGCAAAGAATACAATCAATCTGATTTTGGTATTAACCATCTGATGATGTCCATGTGTAGAGCCTTCTCTGGTGTTGTTGGAAGAGGGTGTTTGCTGTGACCAGTGTGTTCTCTTGGCAGAACTCTATTAGCCTTTGCCGTGCTTCATTCCGTACTCCAAGGCCAAATTTGCCTGTTACTCCAGGTATCTCTTGACTTTCTACTTTTGCATTCCAGTCCCCTATAATGAAAAGGACATCTTTTTTGGGTGTTAGTTCTAAAAGGTCTTATAGGTCTTCATAGAACCATTCAAGTTCAGCTTCATCAGCATTACTGGTTGGGACATAGACTTGGATTACCGTGATATTGAATGGTTTGCCATGGAAATGAACAGAGATCATTCGGTCATTTTTGAGACTGCACCCAAGTACTGTGTTTTTGACTCTTGTTGACTATGAGGGTACTCCATTTCTTCTAAGGGGTTCTTGCCCACAATAGTAGATATAATGCTCATCTGAGTTAAATTCGCCCATTCCAGTCCATTTTAGTTCACTGATTCCTAAAATGTTGATGTTCACTCTTGCCATCTCCTGGTTGACTACTTACAATTTACCTTGATTCATGGACCTAACATTCCAGGTCCAAAGTTAGGTTCATTCCAATGAACCACCTTCATTCTAGAATAAATCCCACTTGGTCATGGTGTATAATTCTTTTCCTGTGTTGCTGGGTTCAGTCTACTAGTGTTTTGTGAGGAATTTTACACCTATATTTATAAGGGATTTTGGTTTGTAGTTTTCTTTTCTTGTGATATCTTTATTTAGCTTTGGCAGCAGGGTAATGCTGGTCACATACAAAGAGTTAGGAAGTATTCTCCTTTTGTATTTTTTGAAAGAGTTTGAGGGTTGGTATTAATTCTTTAAATGATTAGTAGAATTTGCATGTGAAGTCAGCTGGTCCTGGAATTTCCTGAGAGGTTTTTGATTGCTGATTCAGTCTTATCCCTTGATATAGATACATCCAGATTTTCTATTTCTTCTTGAGCTACTTTTGGTAGTTTGTATGTTTCTAGGAATTTCATCTAGTTTGTATGTTTCTAGGAATTTCATCTAGTCCATTTCATCTAGGTTTCTCATTTGTTGGCATACAAGTATTCATAGTATTCTCTTATAATGCTTTTTATTTTTGTACAACCAATAGTAATGACCCCTTTCATTTCTGATTTTAGTAATTTAAGGTGTCTTTTTTTCTTAAACAACTCAAAAGTGTGTCAATTTTATTGATTGTTTCAAAGAACCAACATTTGGTTTCATTGATTTTTCTCTGTTGTTTTTCTATCCTCCATTTTGTTCATCTCCTCTCTAATCTTTAGCATCTCCTTCCTTCTGTTAGTTCTGGGTTTAATTTGCCTGAGCTCCTTCCTCCTTTTAATCTAGGCATTGACACCTCTAAGTTTCCTCTCAGCCTGGCTCTTGCTGCATCCCATAAAATTTAGTGTGTTGTTTTCATTTCCATTTGTCTCAAAGCATTTTCTAACTTATCTTTTGATTTCTTTTTTAACCAATCAGTTGTTTAGGGGAATGTTGTTTAATTTCCACGTATTTGGGAAGTTTCCAGTTTTCCTATTACTGGTTTCTAGTTTCATTCCACTGTGAGTGGAAAAGATGCTTTATATGATGTTACTCTTTTAAAAGTTATTGCAGCTTTGTTTTGTGGCCTAATATATGACCTCTCCTGGGGAATGTTCCGTGTGGACTTGGGAAGAAGGTGTATTCTGTTTTTAGGTCAAGTGTTGTGTGTATAGGTCTCTTTGGCCTATTTGGTTCACGTGTGTTAAAGTCCTCTGTTTCCTTGTTGAGCTTCTCTCTAGTTGTTCTATCCTTTATTGAAAGTGGAATCTTGAAGTCTCTCTTACTGTATAAATGTCTGTTTCTCCTTCAATTTTGTCAATTTTTGCTCCATATTTTTTAGGACTTTGTTTTTAGGTATGTATATAATTATTATATCTTCTTGATGGACTTACTCTTTTATAAATATATAACATCCTTCTTTGCCTCTTGAATGACTTTTGAATTCGTCTTTTTGTTTTTCTGATATTAGCATATCCACCTAAACTGTGGTTTCCTTCCGTTTGCACACAATGCCTTTTTTCCATCCTTTCACTTTGTGTTTTTGACTCTAAAGTGGTAGACAGCATGTAGTTGAATCATTAAAAAATCCGTTCTGACAATCTCTGACTCCTTTTTAATAAAGCTGATTTTTTTTTGGCTGTGCTGGGTCTTTGCTGCTGTGTGGGCTTTGCTCTAGTTTACTCAGGCTTCTCATTGTAGTGGCTTCTCTTGTTGCAGAGCACGGCCTCTGGGTGCTCGGGCTTCAGTAGTTGTGGCCCACGGGTTTAGTTGCCCCACGGCAAGTGGAATCTTCCTAGGCCAGGGATCTAACCTATGTCGCCTTCAGTGGCAGGCTGATTCTCAACCACCGGCCAATGCTTTTCTCATTAAATGTCCAATCTCTGACTTTTAATTGGAGAGCCAAATCCATTTACAAAACCAGGAAGTGTCCATCTCATGAAAAGGTGAGCAGCTTGAGGGTAAAGACTGGCCTTCCAATGTTTGCATCCCTCTATGAGCCTGTCTCAGTGCCCGCCACTTAGAGCCCTCTCCAACTGTTTGCTCGTGGTCACCGGCTTCTTCTAAGGGAAACTGGGCCTGTTGGTAGAGCTGTGTCAGGCTGGGGAGGTGGCAGTGGCTGGATAGGGGAGTAGTGCTGGGCATCAGCAGAGGGACCAGCAGGGGTAGCCCCTCAGCCCAAGTATTCCTTTTTTTTAAAGTCGGTTTATTATTTATTTGACTGCCCTGAGTCCTAGTTGTGGCACACAGGCATTTAGTTGCAACATGTGGGATCTAGTTCCCTGACCAGGGATCAAACCCAGGTCCCCTGCATTGGGGGCACAGAGTCTTAGCCACTGGGCCACCAGAGAAGTCCCCTTTTATTTTTAAAAAAATTTCAAGTATTTGTCTCTAACATTAAACCCAGCTGCATCCTGATCTGATGAGAAAGTTGGGCTGAGTATACTGGGGAAGGAGGACCGGAAGAAGGAATTCCAGGTTGTGACATCATAAGGGCATCTGAGGGGTGGGTGTCCTCTTTCTGGACCGATCCTCCACTGCTCAGCCCCACCTGGGCTTGTACCAGGTAGCCATGGACCAGAACCATTGGGTTCCCTGGGATGGCTGGGTTTGGCAGGTCTAGGGAGCTTTTGAGTACAACAGACAATAGTCTCTGAAGGTGAAGAAGAGAAGGGGGCCTAGGAGGTATTGGGGTCCTGCTCCCACTAGTCCCGGCCAAAGGGTACAGTTAGGCTTAGTGGTCTGTACAAAATATTCCCAGGACTACAGCTACCATTTAGAAAATGTCAACCTGTACTCCAGCGCTTTCTCCAGGACTCCAATCTTAGGAATCCCTATTCCCCATGCTGGGAAAGAGCCTGACTTCGAACCCAGGACTCTGGGTCAGGGCACATGCACTTAAATCACCAAGTCAAATGGCTTCTGTAGCGGGAGCCGCCTCTTCTCCTTTACGTCTCCTCCTCTCTCTAATTCCCTGGTTAGGCCTCACCCCTAAGGCCCTTCAGCATTTGTCTTCAGCCCACTGCCCCAGCCTTATCCTCTCCCCTCCCCACCTCTCACACCCTAGGACTCCCCACACCCCCTGCCCTGCTGCCAGAAGTCCCCACTGTTCCCTGAATATTCCATATCCATCCATGCCTTGCATTTTCTGGTACATCTGCCTGGGTTGCTCCCCCACCCCCAACTCAGCCCAGCAAACTCATATTCATCCCTCAATGCCCAGTTCAGAGGACACCTCCTCAGGGATGCCTGCCTGAACTTTCAGGCAAGATCAATGGCCCCCTCCTCTAGCATCTCATATTACACATTCTGCGGAGTCCTCACAAGCCCTATCACATGTTACATTCTATTTCCCGTGGTCTTGGGAGCAGGGTCTTAGCTCCTTTGTTTCAGGGCCGTCAGACCACCCAGAACCTGGCACAGTGAGTAATGGTCAAAGGAATGAATCCTCACTTGGTTCAGTTCCCAAGATCGTATCGTGTGTGTGTGTGTGTGTGTGACTTGGTTCAGTTCCCAAGATCGTATCGTGTGTGTGTGTGTCTGTGTGTGTCTGTGTGTGTGTGACTTGGTTCAGTTCCCAAGATCGTATCATGTGTGTGTGTGTGTGTGTGTGTGTGTCTGCTCTGGATCTTCGTTGTGGCATGCCAGATCTTTCACTGTGACACTCAGGCTCTCTAGTAGCATGAGCTTAGTTGCCTTTGGGCATGTGGGATCTTAGCTCCCCGACCAGGATTCAAACCAGCATCCCCTGTATTGCAAGGTGGACTCTTAACCACTGGACCACTGGGGAGGTCCCCAAGGTCATATCTTGCCTCACTTTCCTCTTTGGTTGCAAAACAGCCTCTGGCTTCTGAGCAGGTCCTGGCACTGACTCATCACCTGGTATATAACAGCTGTTCATTGAGTGGCCATGGGAGGCAGGAGGGCAAATGGGCAGAAAGGTCCATGCTGGTAATCTCAAACACTCTGCTCTTCCCTGCCCTGGGCAGGGTGGCACAGATGTGTGGCAAAGCAGGCTTTTCCTCTATCCCTCTGCAGAACTGGCTGACTGTATCTCTGAGGCTCCATTTCTGAGAAGGGGGGAGCCTGGGGAGGCAGAGGATGCTGGTACGGGGAGAGAGTCATAGTTATCCATGCAACCAGGCAGTCTGTCTGGGAGCACAGGGCTCCTTGAAAGCCAGTACCCCTTGGCCATCATGTGCCCAGGAAGGCCCAGCCCAGAGATGCCCACAAATCCCTTCCCTTCTGAGGGCCTCGGTCATCCCATCTGTCCAATGGGTACAATTATCCCCACCTCACCCAGCTCATCAAAGTCAATAGAACTGAAAGCGCTTTGGAAATAAAGATTCAGTGAGATCATTGTACAAATGAAGACGGTTGTCATTAGACACAGGAGCAGGGTCTGAGGGAAACAGAAGCAAAAAAAGGTGTAGTAGTGTTCAGGGCTCTTGCCTTGAACTCCTTGAGGAAAAGGGAAGCAGGCAGAGGGCAGGAAGAAGAGCACCTACAGGGAGGTGGGGACTGGGTTCTGGCTCTGCCAAGAACTGGTCGTTCCCCCGGGACTGGGTTTCCTCACCTGCACAGAGAGGGGCACAGTCCCTGCCAGCCTCCTTCCAAGGGCCTCAAGGTGGCTTCAGTGAAAGGGCAAGGTCGGAAGAGTTTTGCAAACTGTGACATGCAGCTCACGCCTGCAGGCTAACTGCAGTTCCGGGACCCGGGCCCAGTGGGCTCCGGGGAGTGGACACAGTGAGCGCTGGCGACGTAGACACTGTTTGAGGCCCGGAGGGTCCTTTGAAATCCCTCAGGTCCCTAACTCATTCTCCACCGTCCCCTCAGCCTCCCTGGATTCCTCTGTTCTGAAGTCCGAGAGACCCGACTGAGGGGTCGCTGAGGCTTAGAGAGAAGAGGAGGTCCTGCCCTGGACTGCCCCCACCCCAACACGGACTTTGAGGCCGCGTCCACACCAGCCACACAGTTGGCAAGACTCCACCTGTGGCCTCTGAGTCCCGGCGACTCAATTTGTCATGATTAACGAGCGCAGTCCTGACGGTGAGGATGGGCCATGGTCCTCGGCCCTCTTTTCCCTGATGATCACCCTTTCAATGAGGTTTTATGTGCATCCAGATAGTGCGTCAGCTCCACTCCTGGGTGAGGGCTGGAATGGCAGGCGGTGAATTCCTAGCAGCACTCCCGGTGGCCCACCAGCCCTGGAAGGAGAGCTGTGCCCACCTCTTGCTGGAGCCCTAAGGCCACAGGGCCCCCGTCCACCTGGCCCGATGGAGGCTTGAGTCTGGCCCGTCATTCCCCCAGCGCTGGGCCTCAGCTCTGAAGAGACACGCTGGGAGAGCCCTTGACGGAGCGCTTCAGAGCAGCGCCTTGAAGAGGAAGGAAAGGGAGGCGCCACAAGAGAGCCCCAGCGCCAGGAAGAAGGTCATGAGGGTGCCGGTCACCTCCCTCTCCTGTGGCAGCACCTGCCTGGAACACACAGGAGAAGCGCTGAGAAAAATGCGGGGCCCACCCTGGACCCAGCCCCGTGCCCTCTGCCCCTCTAACAGCAGGACGGATGATTTCTAGTCTGGGCTGGCCCAACTTCTGGGCCACTATAATGAGGCCCTTCCCTCTGGACTCCAGTTTCCTGATCTGTCAAATGGGGCCACTGGACACAGATGTCTCTCACGCCCCTGGGGTCCAGATGCCCCTGCCTTCCTTCTTGGCAAAATGTCCCCTACCTGGTCTTCCTGTCCCCTCTATGCTCCCTTGTGCCCAGGGTGAGCAGCCCAGGAACTCTGCTTGTGACCTCAACCTTGGGTCCCCTGTAACTGAGAATGTGGGAGAGAAGCTGGGCCCTGAGGAATGACAGTGCAACCTGCTTGCTCACAGAGGGGTTAACTGAGGACCAGAGCGGAGGCCCCAGAATCGGCCTGGGCTGCCTTACTAGGTAGGAACCTCCCAGCCGAGTCCCCCGCTCCGCAGCTCCTGGCCTGGAGCCAGTTCATCAGTGAGGGCCTGGCCTGACGGCGGGGCACCAGTGAGGCCTGGAGAAACAGCTCGGGCCAGGCTGGCCAGAAGCCGAACTCTTGGTGGCTGTCCCTCTCCAAGAGTGAGCCCACCTCCCCGCTCCCAAGCCCTCCCCTCGCCTTCCCATTCCCCAGACCTGGGCGCCAGGCACATGGTGAGGGACACCAGGTAACCATTTGAGACAGCGAAGAGCAGCATGAAAGTGATGAAGTAGGCGTCCTGGGGGAAGAGGATGGGCAGTCGGGACCTCTCGGGCACATGGCACAGCATGAAGAGCGGCACGAACAGGACGCGCAGGCAGACCAGCAGGGGCAGCAGCCGGCTGTCCTCGTCGGGCTGTGGCGGAAGACAGGGGTGAGGGCGGTCCCCCGGAGCAGCGCCTCTGCTCTGGGCCACCTCCGAGAGATTCAACTATCACTTCCCTGACCTACCCCGTGTGAGCCAGGGAGGACCCAGCACGGGGACCTCTGGAGAGCGAGGGGCAGGGCCAAGGCCACCCCGCCCATAAGCGCCCAGCCTCTGCCTCTCCTGAGAGCCAGTTTGTGCTCTTTCAGTGGCAGAACTAGAAGACCGTCTCTGGTTTTCAAAGTTGGTTGCGCTGAGCACCCCTGGGGGTTCCAAAGAAGCCTTTGGGGCAGATGGGATTGGAAACTGGGGACCCAGACCCGATCAGAGCAGCTCCTCTTTGATCTACTGTATCTGTTGTGTGTCCTTGAAAGATTTCATTGAAAGAAGCAGCATCGTGGCAAAAAACAATCCAAATACTAGGAATCCTGCCTGACCCCTCACATGGTGCAGGAACCTCTGTGTAAACACTCTCCACGCACCAGGGGCTGGGCCCTCAGCTGGATGCCGGAGACCGAGGTCAACTGGACATGGCTTCTGCTTTCAGAGAATTCAGTCCAAGCCCTGGCTTGCATGCCTCCAGGGGCTGGTGCTCTGTGCTAACTGGCTGTTCCATTATCAAACCCAGACCAGGGCCAGTCAGTGTTGGGAAGTCACCCTTCTGTGCTCTTTCACACTCTCTGATCCTTGACTGCTTCTCCAAACGTCCAACCACCCTAGTAGACATGCTCACCCACAGGAAGTAAGAGGTTAGGCTCCGTCCCAGACAGTCCATGACGTTGAAGAGGAGGAAGCAGCAGATGGGGTTGAAGAACTGACCTGGGTGGGGGACAGAGGGGCTCACCCTGGTTCAGGCTGCCCACTCCCTTCTCTCCCCTCCACCCCCACTGCCCTGTCCTCTGCCACTTCCCACTACTCACTCCACTTCCCAGGACCGGTGGAGCTGGTCACCATGGCTGTGATGGCCGGGAAGACGGACAGGGTGACTGTGAAGACCAACACCAGGCACAGCGCCGTCAGCCAGATCTGGGAGCCAGAGGAAGGGGTGTGAGGAGGCGGCCAGACTCGGAGCCCAACATGCGGCCACAACCCCTCCACCCAAGCCTTGGCCCCAGGAGTGGGACGCTGGGGCCTGGCCCAGCGTGTCCCTGACCCACCATGACCCTGTCACCTCGGGGTGGAAAAGCTGAGTACTAAGGTCTTAGTCCATTCTAAGAGTCTCTGGGGTAGGCTGGAGAGAGCAGCTCTCTCTTCCCCAGGGATGAAGGTTGGGGGTTGTATCCAAGCCAAACCTTCCGGAGGACAATGAAAACTGAAGGTTTTTCTGGCTTCTGGGGTTCCTCTGGTTCCACCTCTGTCTCCTTCTCAAGGTCAAGATCCAGAGTCAGGGCTGCCCTCTGGGGGCTGTTGGGAATCCCATTCTTCTCATCTGGGGCAAGAGGAGAGGGCAGGGTCATGCCTGTGACAACGAGGCCGGAGGAGGGGAGATTCCAAGCAGTTAAAACAAGTGACCCTCCACCAGCCCAGGCGCAGGCCAAGAGAATGAATGGAAAAACGCCAACCTACTATTTATTGGGCTTCCCTGGTGGCTCAGTTGGTAAAGAACTGCCTGCAATGCAGGAGACCCAGGTTCAATCCCTGGGTCCGGAAGATCCCCTGGATCTTCCCTAATGGCCACTCACTCCAGTATTCTTGCCTGAAGAATCCATGGACAGAGGAGCCTGGTGGGCTACAGTCCATGGGGTTGCAAACAGTCAGACACGACTAAGCAACTAACACTTTCACTGTTTATTAAGTACATACATGTACCAGGCACAGTTAAGCACCACAGAGGGATTATGCCACTACCACTGCTTTATAAAAAACAGAAACAAAAACAAACCCCTGAGGCTCAGAGGGGTTATGTGACTTGACTGAGGTCACACAGCTTGGATGTCATGAAGCTAGGATTTAAACTCAGACACACCTGGATCTAGGACCTGTAGGCCTAAAGCTCTGCTGCCTCCCCATTTTATGGAGGAGGAAACTGAGGCCCAAAGGGCAATTGAAGGGATGACTTCAATCCCACTGACTTTCTTTCAAAATCGTCTGCCTCTGCTCACTCGAGGCTCCTAGAGATGAGGGGTCTAGTTGGGGACAGAGGTGAAATGCTTCCCTGTGGAGATGGCTCCAGCCTCCCCTGGCTCTTCCACTTCCCCGGCAGGGTCCCGGGCTCACCAGACTGGAGAAGCTCAGCTTTGGTCTCCAGCTCCTGACCTTGTGCCTTCGATGGTTTCTTGGCCAGATAGTAGCGGGCAAACTTCTGCAGAAGGAAAGCGTTGTCCCTGCCTGGCTTGGGCTGAGGTGCCTGGATCCCTCCCCACCCTGCTGACTTAGAGGCTGGGGTCCCCCAGTGGCTGACTCCTTTGGGGATCAGGACTGGGCCCCTCTGCCTCCTTTGGCTTCTCTCAGGGCCTCAGACTCAGGGCGGTATCTGTGATGCTCCGAAGTGGGCCTCGAGCCCAATACCAGGCTCACCAGGTGGGGCAGGCTCAGGTAGCACACGATGGACATGATGGTGCCCACGCAGGGCGTGATGAAGTACCCCAGGGCGGACGTCTGGGCATCCACGCCACCTGTGCAGAGACTTCAGCTGCAGAAGGGAGGTGACTGTCCACCAGCTCCCGCAGGGAGCTTGTCCTACTTCGCAGTACACACATCTCAGATTCACCTCCTGGCCTCTTCCATTCCTCCCACTGACACTCAGGACCCTTGTGCAGGGGGCCCTGGCCCGGCCCTTCACATCTCTCACTCTGTCATTTTTGTTGAACACTTACTATGTGCTCATTATAAATGCATGCTTCTTACAATCTGAGTATGGAGCTGTAAGAATCATTCAGGTTGGGAAGCAAACAGGTAAGTGCCTTATCCAATGCCCCTGGCTAGAGAACAGTGGAACCGGAGTTCAGACCCCAGTCTATCTGAATCCCACACCTGTCTCCCCTTCCCTCAACCTCAACCTACTGCCACAGGCCAGTGCTGGCCTCAGGAATCCTGCACTGCCCCAAGTTAACCCAGTCCTCACCCATCATTCTCTCATGGTAGGACTCAAGAGCCCCACACCCAATCCCCAGCTCCCCCATCACCCCATCACCTCTGTCTCGACCACAGCCCAAAACATCTCATCCTTAACACACGCTCTGCTCCCCAGAATCCCAGACTGCCACCCAAATCTACTCACTGGCCATGGATATGAGCATGGCAAGGGCAGCGAAGATCCCGGCCAGGCCCTGGCCACTGAGAAAGAGGGTGCTGTACTTGGAAGGCATGGTGCCCAGTTGTCCGAAGAGGCTGCCTTGCAGAATTGCACCGAAAGCTGTGGAAGGACAGGATTGGGGGCAGCTGCTCAACTAGGTAGGCCCCCAGGGCTCCCTGGAGACGGTGTCGGCTGGGTGCACAGGGGACTCTGGACTAGGTTGGACACTCTGGTGTAACACCCCACGTGCACCCCTCTTCCGAGGTGCAACCCTGGGTGTGGGGCTGGGGGCCAGAAGACCTGCTCTCAGGCCACTGCGGGGCCTGGGACGAGTGACTTCTCCTCTCCTCTGGGCCTCGGTTTCTCCTCGGGCATATGGGTGATGTTTCTTCTGTCTTCCCTTCGATACCTTGGGCCCTTTCAGTTACAAGAGGCTCGGCTGAAGCCATGGTGGGGCAGGGTGGGGAGGTGGGGAGGGGCCGAGGTGCTCACAGTTGATGAACCAGACAGAGGCCATGGTGATGGAGAAGAAGAGCCCGGGGCTCATGTCCACCTTGACCAACACCGCCGTCAGGGTGAAGAGGAGCAGGATGACCAGCAGGCTGCCCAGAATCCGCACCGTCTCAGGGATGCTGTTCGGAAGGGGGAGAGGGCAGAGTGGGCATCGCTGGGCTCAGGCCAGGCGAGGGGAGGAGGGCGAAGAGTATCATCCCAGCGCTGGACAGTGGGGGCTGGGGAGAGACGCCGAGGGAAGGGAGGGAGGATGGGAGGGCTTCCGTCCTCCCCCCACCGCCCCGGGGCCCAGAGGGAGCTGCCTCAGCAAAGGGGGCGGTACCCAGGGGGCGGGCCTGGGACTGAGCCCAGGGGGCGGGGCTCTCACCACTGGTACAGGAAGGAGTTGAGAAGCGTGAAGAGCAGCAGCGGCAGCTGCGACAGCAGCGTCACCCAGTTGTTGAAGTTGAAGGTATCTGCGGGGCTCGTGTGGTTGGTGCCCAGGGTCTCGGCGGTGCTGTTGGCCCCCGCCAGCCGCCCCTGGAAGTACTGCCAGGAGGCCAGGGGGTAGGGTACAGGGTTACCCCACAACCTACCTACCCTCGGGAACCCCCCAGCCTTCTTCCTCTGCTTCCTCCCATACCCGGGATCGCTCCGTTAACTTCTGCGGGACTGTCTCTCTGTCCTTGCGCTGTCCCCAGTACCTGGCAAGTAGTCGGAGCTCAATGAACGTGCACGGAATTGAACTGAAGTCTGAAACCGAGCCCAAGCCCTAGGAGCGCCCAATTTGGGCCGTGCTCCATCTCTGGATCACCCTTCCTCTCCGGTGCCTCGGTCGCGGCCCCCACCCCCACGCCTGCAGCAGTTTCTAGATTCCTGGGTATTTATGGAGCTCCGACTGTAAGCCAGGCTCTGGATCAACTGCTTTCTCTCTGGAACACACATCCTGCCACAACTCTGCTTAACTGCCCCTCTCCCCACCCATGGCTCCTTGTGGACTGCAGGGCAAAGCCCTAAGGTTATGGAACAGCATTTGGGGCCTTTCAGAACTAGTTTCCGTTTTGTGGCCCATTTCTTGTTCCATCCTGCTAAGCTCCAGGCATCCCAAGCTCTGGCCCTTTCTCTGTACAGGTTGGCACTCTCTGCCTCTCGTTGCCTTCACCAGGCTGCTGGGTCTGTTTGAAATGCCCTCCCCTCTCTGACCACTCACCTTCCCAACACAAATACTTTACCTACCCTTCTCCCAAGTTACAGATCACCTGATTATTAATCAGAAGGAATTGCTCTCTCCCCTGGGGACCCACTGGGCTCTGCTCCAAGCCTGGGATGGCACATGTCATGTTACATTACCAACGTTTCCTTGGCACCTATCTTGCTCTCAAGACCAGGGGCTGGTTCATCTTTGGGTCTCCAGGGCCCAGCACAGAGCTAGGCACTGAAGCGGCATCTGGAAAGTTGTTGCTTTTAATATACAATAACCCCGTACCAAAGAGAACACAAGCCCCGGATTCCTGCCTTCCCTTCAAATAATGTAAGCTCGGTGGGAATGCAATCTTCCTCAGCTACGGTTCCTCCTATAACCCCAGTGCCAGGAACTCTAGGTGTACGTTGGATGAATGAATGTAATTCATGCTATTTCAAAGAAAATCAAAGGCTTGGATAACCACTTTTGGAGTTACCAGCCCAGGAATAATGACAAAGGGGAGGTGGGTGGGTAGCTCCTTGCTGGCTCCACATGATCTCCTGACCTGGTGGCCTTGTGCTAGGATCTGGGCATCCCTGAAAGCCTGTGGATCCTAGCCATGAGAGAGGGACCTCTCCTCTCTGCGGCCCTCTGTTTCAGCCGACAAAGGGGACACAATGAGGATTCCCTAGGAAATCCCATGGACAGAGGAGCCCGGTGCGGCTCCAGTCCATTGCGGTCGCAGAGTCGGACCGACTGAGAGACTGACTCTCACAGGCAGCGGTGGTGGGGAAAGGCCGCTGGAGGGACGGCTGGTGGTTGTGGCCTTGGATCTATCACTCCAGCCACGAGTCTCACCGGGATGGCTGTGATGAAGAAGTTCCAGGGGAGGAGGGTGCCCAGCCCGAGGATAAAGAAGCTGATCCCGGCCAGGTGGTAGCTGTGAGGATCAGACAGAAGGTCACTCGGAGGACTTCCCTCTCCGGCGGCCCCTCCGCCTCCCAGACCAGCACCCTCCCCCAACCCCGCTCGGAGAGCGGACTACAACCCCCATCACCCAGGCTCAGGCACCCGAGGCAGGGGGCTGACGGGAATTGTAGTTTCAAGTGGTCTTCTTTGCGCTTTAGAGAGCCCAAAGGGAGCGGCTCTGCGTTGCCCACGGCCACCGGATCCCCATACGCCGCACCGTACATGGTCCCCAACTTGCCTGTCCCGCGGGGCGTCTCCTCGCGCCATGGCTCTCCGACTGTAAGCCAGGCTCTGGATCAACTGCTTTCTCTCTGGAACACACATCCTGCCACAACTCTGCTTAACTGCCCCTCTCCCCACCCATGGCTCCTTGTGGACTGCAGGGCAAAGCCCTAAGGTTATGGAACAGCATTTGGGGCCTTTCAGAACTAGTTTCCGTTTTGTGGCCCATTTCTTGTTCCATCCTGCTAAGCTCCAGGCATCCCAAGCTCTGGCCCTTTCTCTGTACAGGTTGGCACTCTCTGCCTCTCGTTGCCTTCACCAGGCTGCTGGGTCTGTTTGAAATGCCCTCCCCTCTCTGACCACTCACCTTCCCAACACAAATACTTTACCTACCCTTCTCCCAAGTTACAGATCACCTGATTATTAATCAGAAGGAATTGCTCTCTCCCCTGGGGACCCACTGGGCTCTGCTCCAAGCCTGGGATGGCACATGTCATGTTACATTACCAACGTTTCCTTGGCACCTATCTTGCTCTCAAGACCAGGGGCTGGTTCATCTTTGGGTCTCCAGGGCCCAGCACAGAGCTAGGCACTGAAGCGGCATCTGGAAAGTTGTTGCTTTTAATATACAATAACCCCGTACCAAAGAGAACACAAGCCCCGGATTCCTGCCTTCCCTTCAAATAATGTAAGCTCGGTGGGAATGCAATCTTCCTCAGCTACGGTTCCTCCTATAACCCCAGTGCCAGGAACTCTAGGTGTACGTTGGATGAATGAATGTAATTCATGCTATTTCAAAGAAAATCAAAGGCTTGGATAACCACTTTTGGAGTTACCAGCCCAGGAATAATGACAAAGGGGAGGTGGGTGGGTAGCTCCTTGCTGGCTCCACATGATCTCCTGACCTGGTGGCCTTGTGCTAGGATCTGGGCATCCCTGAAAGCCTGTGGATCCTAGCCATGAGAGAGGGACCTCTCCTCTCTGCGGCCCTCTGTTTCAGCCGACAAAGGGGACACAATGAGGATTCCCTAGGAAATCCCATGGACAGAGGAGCCCGGTGCGGCTCCAGTCCATTGCGGTCGCAGAGTCGGACCGACTGAGAGACTGACTCTCACAGGCAGCGGTGGTGGGGAAAGGCCGCTGGAGGGACGGCTGGTGGTTGTGGCCTTGGATCTATCACTCCAGCCACGAGTCTCACCGGGATGGCTGTGATGAAGAAGTTCCAGGGGAGGAGGGTGCCCAGCCCGAGGATAAAGAAGCTGATCCCGGCCAGGTGGTAGCTGTGAGGATCAGACAGAAGGTCACTCGGAGGACTTCCCTCTCCGGCGGCCCCTCCGCCTCCCAGACCAGCACCCTCCCCCAACCCCGCTCGGAGAGCGGACTACAACCCCCATCACCCAGGCTCAGGCACCCGAGGCAGGGGGCTGACGGGAATTGTAGTTTCAAGTGGTCTTCTTTGCGCTTTAGAGAGCCCAAAGGGAGCGGCTCTGCGTTGCCCACGGCCACCGGATCCCCATACGCCGCACCGTACATGGTCCCCAACTTGCCTGTCCCGCGGGGCGTCTCCTCGCGCCATGGCCGCCCGGCAGGATGAGCCCGGGTGGGAGAAAGAGGCGGGCGCCGCACCTGCACCTGCCCCGGGGCCCGTGGGCCAAGCCGGGGACCCGGGAAGCTGGGTCTGGCCGGTGATGGACACAGGAAGCGGGGTCGGGTCTTCCACGGTCCGAGGCCGGGCAGTGGAAGGCGGAAGCTGGGCAGGGAGCCCCACGCCAGTTTCGCCCCACGCCAGTTTCGCCCGGTCTCAAGTACCGCAGGCTCTGACTTCGGCTCCGCCCCCGGGGCGGGGACAGTGGGGAGCCACACCCTTTCCGGCCCCCGAGGACCAGGGACTCCGGACTCCAGCCCACCCGCAGTCTGACCTCCTGGTCCCCGGACTCCACCGTCCCCTGTGCCCCTCGAGAGGCTGTGATCCGGGAAGATTACCCCGAATCTACGGGCGCCGGGCCCCGACCCGTGCGGGCGGGTTGGGGGAGGTAGTAGGGGTGTCCGCCCCGCCCCGGCCCCCTGCCCAACGGAGTGCTGTGGAGCTGACCTGGCGCGAAGTTCTCCAGGCTCCGGCAAGACGGAGGTGGTGCCGTGGCGGTGCTAGCGCTCGCTAACGTGCAAGACCACTGGGTAGTAACCCGAGCGCGGCCAGCCCCGGGGGAAGCCAGAGAGACCGTCTGTCGCCGGCGGTCCTGGCAGGCTGCCCTGAGCTGGGTTCCCCCGGGAGGCAGAGGAGAGGGCCAGGTGTCGGAGCTGGCAGAGCCCGCGGGCAGATCTGGAAGACAGACAGATGAACTCTTATCCTGCAGCGGCTGCCTGGGGAATCGCCGGGACTTTGGGGCGCACAGCGGAGGGTCGAGTCCCTCGGGGGCGTCCAGAGGGGCTTCCTGGTGGCGGTGTGGCTAAGCTTCGGAGCAGTGGCTCCGGAGGAAAGGGAGACCCAGAGGAGCGTCCAGGCCCGCTCCCTAGTCTTACTTAAAAAAAGAAAAATTACTTTTAGGGACTTTGCTGGTGGTCCAGTGGTTAAGACTCCGCGGCCTCTGCAGGGGAAGCGAGTTCGATCGCTGGTCGGGGA
The DNA here is from genome assembly GCA_006410635.1 of Cephalophus harveyi. Lineage (NCBI taxonomy): Eukaryota > Metazoa > Chordata > Mammalia > Artiodactyla > Bovidae > Cephalophus > Cephalophus harveyi. Next base: position 470,645 of record SJYT01010561.1, on the reverse strand, counting down.
ACTAAGATCCCGTGTGCCGGCTTCCCAGGTGGCGCTAATGGTAAAAGATCTGCCCGTCAATGCAGGAGACATAAGCGACACAGGTTCTATCCCTGGGTCACGAAGATCCCTTGGCGAAGGAAATGCCAACCCACTGCAGTATTCTTTCCTGAGAATCCCCATGGACAGAGCCTGGTGGGCTACGGTCCATGGGGTCGCAAAGAGTTGTACAGGACTGAGCGACTAACACACCCACACACAGGCAGCTGGGTACAGCTAATAAATAAATAGGACTTTCAACGATCCCACTCGTCATTTATCGTATCAAACATTAAGATGCATTCAGCTCCCAGTCTTTTTCCGTGAAAAACTTTGTAAAGATGATAAACCATTGCACTTTTGAAATTAATTTTCTCTAACTCATGTAATTTACAAGAGGGATTGTTTTCTCTGCAGTTGGCGTGCTTAATGGAGATGCTGGAGAAATTTTGTCACAAATTATTTTCATAAGTAATGACATTTATGGCCATTTCCTGGTTACATGTGCGTGTTTTCTCCAGTCTGTGAGGCAAAGACTGTGCTTATTTAGTATGGCGTTTATTGCAAACGTCTAGATCAGCTGCCTGGTACATAGCACACGCTTGAAGAATGTTTGGTTAACAAATGGATTGCAGTGATATGCAAGTGATTTTCGAGAGAACAGAGTCAGCTTTAAATTACAGTGACTGAGAAAGTTACTGTGTCTTCAATTTGCTTTCAACCTTTTAGAATATGACAAAGAGGAAAGTCTCAATTGTGGTGCTAATGTTTTAACACTTGTTAATCTCTATTTAGGTAATCTCTTTCTTACACACACACACACACACACACACACACACACACAGAACTGACCTCAGAGCTTTTGCTGACAATTTTACCTAAAGAGAGATTAACAATTTTTATTAAAACTTTCATTCTGTGTTTTTATAGTTACTTTATTTTTAGGGCTACTTATACTGGTTTCCTATTTATTATAATAGATACTTTTCCTTGAAGATGAATTTATTTATACATTTAATATAAATTAACATAAGTTTACTTATGAAAAACGAGTCATTTATAGACAATTTATAGAAAATGAAGCCGCATTTGGGGCTGCAGGTGGGGGCACAGCTGAGACACAGGTTTCCATGGAAAGACATGAGGAACTGAGGTTTGAGAAACACTGCATTTGTGAGGCAGTAAGCTAAGACGATGAGGGCATTTCTCCAAGAGAACAGCCCGTACCAAGGTCAGGGACATGAGGATGCCAACACGTTCAGGGACACACAAATAGATCCCTTTGGCAGGCACGGCAGGAGGAGGGGACAGAGCCTCTGCAACAGCAGGTCTAGTTACGACCGAGTGCTGAGTAAGGAGTGTGGATTTCATTTTAAAGGAGTTCTCCATGCAGTCAGACTCAGTCATTCTGGTTTTTTTTTACATGTTTATTTTTGGCTACACTGGGTCTTTGTTGCTATGCATAAGTTGTCTCCAGTTGTGGCGCTCGGGCTTCTCATTACGGTGGCTTCTCTTGTTGTGGAGCACAAACTGTAGGCTTCCGTAGCTGTGCCTCTAGAACATAGACTCAGCAGCTGTGGCCCATCCATGGGTTTAGTTGCCCAGAGGCATGTGGGATCTTCCTGGACTGGGGATCAAACCCATGTCCCCTGCAGGGGCAAGCAGATTCTTATCCACTATACCACCAAGAAAGTCCAATCATCCTCCTAATATGCATTCTGTTACTATCCTGCAATGAAATTCACCTATCATAAAGCCTATCTATACACACAAAAATTAATGTCAATAAAATACCTGATTGTACCACCCAGGATAAAGAAGAATGCATGTTTGAATATGTTAGTGCTCAGGCACAGTGAAGCAATCTGATGCTGGCGCCTCTTTATATAGCTACTGTTTTTATAATGCACATACAGTGTAGGCAAACCAGCCACTTCGAGACTGCTAGTTTGCTCTTGGTGATGTCCTTTACTGAAATGGTGACCAAGTCTTGGCAAAGTTCCAAACAAAGCCACGTGCAGCTGTTCCTCTACGTAAAGAGTAGCTGTGTTACCAAAAGCGCTGTGTATATTTGAACCTTACCAATAATACATTGCATCCATATGTGAAATGTGGTTAGTCTAGGCAGAGAAAATTATAAACATGATTTTTAAAACTAAGTAATAGGTTTTATTTTTAGTACAGTTTTAGCTTCACAGAAGAGTTGAGCAATAGGACAGAGAGTTCCACATACTCACCTTCGCATTTCATTCCCCAGTTTCTGCTATTACTAACGTCTTGTATTAGTGTGGTACCTTTGTTACAATTGATGAACTAATATTAATATAGCTAGTCTGTAGTTTACATTAAGATTCACTCTGTGTTGTTCAGTCCGTGGGTTTTGGCAAGGACATAGTGCCATGTGTCCACCGTTCCAGTTTCATGTAGAATAGTTTCACAGACCTAAAAGACCCCTGTGCTTTATATTTACCCCTCCCCTCCATCCCCCAAACCCCTGGCAACCACTGATCTCTACTGTGAGTATAGCTTTGCCTTTTCTGAAATGCTATATAGTTAAGATCACACAGTATATAGTTTTTTCAGACTATCTTCTTCCATGTAGCAATATGCATTTGAGATTTCTCATGTCTTTTTATGCCTTAATAGCTCATTTCTTTTTGTCATTGAATACTATTCTATCTTCTGGATTTTCCCAGTTTGTTTCTCCATTCACCTATTGGTTGCTTCTAGTGTTTGGTGATCACATATAATGCTTCTGTAAGCTTTCACGTTCAGGTTCTGTGTGGCCATAAGTTTTCAGTTCAGCTGGGTAAATACCCAGGAGCACAATTGTTGGTATAGGTATGTATGGTATAGGTATAGGTATACCACAATTGTGGTATAGCTATGTTTAGTATTGTAAGAAACTGCTAGACTGTCTTTCAAGCGCCTGTACTATTTTGTATCCCTGTCAGCAATGACTGAGCATTCCTGTTGCTCCACAGCCTTGCCAGCATTTAATATTGTCTTTGTTTTAGGTCGTAGCCATTCCAGTAGGTAGGCAGTAGTTTCTCATTGTTTTGCTTGCACTTCCTTAATGATGTATTATGATGACCATCTTTTCACTTGCTTATCTGCCATCTCTACACCTTCTTTGGTGAGGTCTTTGTTCAGATCTTTGGCCCAGTTTTGAGTTGTGTTGTTTTCTTATTGTTGAGTTTTGAGAGTTCTTGGTGTATAAGTCCTTTATCAGATACATGTCTTGCAAATATTCTCTCTCATTCTGTGGCTTGTCTGTTCATTTTTTCAGTAATTCCTTTCACATAGCAGAGGTTTTCATTATAATGCAGTCCATCTTATTGATTTTTTTCTTTCATGGATCATTCTTTTGGTGTTGTAGGTAAACACTTTTGGCTAGATGTTTTATCTCTTTGTGTTTTACATTTTGGTCTAAGATTTATTTTGAGCTAATTTCTATAAAAAGTGTTTTTTCACCCACATGAATGCCCAGGATGTTAGTTACAAGTTGTGCAGGATACAGGCAAGTTTTCCTCTTGTGGGACTGTCTTGTGCATTTGGAGATAACTATTCAATATTATCCCTGTCCTCACCCACTGATTACCATCCTGTGACTACCAAAAAAAAAAAAAGCCCTCAAATGCCCTAGGAGTCAATACTGTCCTTTTAAGGATCATTTCCTCCTGACATAGGACACAGAGGAGGAAGGTGGTCACATAAGCTATTGAAAGGTCACTGAAGCTGCTTTGAATTTTAACACAGTCTTTTGGAGGCATCCATCCAAAACTAATTTTTGTTCAGCTTGGTTTTGAACTTTGTATAAACACAATTTGCTTTTTAAAAAATCAACACATTTTTGAGATCCATTCATGATGATACATTTGGCTGTTGTTCTCTCGCTGTTTGCTGATGTGTAGTATTCTAGACATGGTGTTTATCTTGGTGGATAAACGTTGCACACATTTGACTTGTTTCCAGTTTTAGGCTAGTTTAAGCAACGGCTCTGAGTGGTATTGTACCCACTGCATATGTCTCCTGGGCACTTGTGCACGAGTTTCTATAGGTCAGGGTTTCTCAGCCTCAGTGCTATAGATATTTGGCTGGATAATTGTTGTGGGAGCTGTCCTGTTCATTGGAGGATGTTTAGCATTATCAGAGACCACACTCACTAGATGCCAGTGGCACCTTCTCCCAGGTGTGATAATCAATGTCTTCCACATCGCCAACTGTGCCCTGGGGCAAAACTGCCCCTAGTGGAGAGCTGATTTTCTGAGGCCCTTGTTCTCAGTTCTGTCGGACCAAAGGCCCTCTTTTTTAAATTATAGATGATTTTCAATGTTGTGTTAGTTTCAGAAGTACAGCTATATATATATTTTTTTCAAAATCTTTTCCATTATAGGTTATCAAAAATATTAAATATAGTTCCCTGTGCTATACAGGAGGTCCTTGTGGTTTATTTTTTTATGTATGGGAATATATATCTGTTAATCTGAAACTCTTAATTTATCCCTCCCCTGCTCTGTCATTTGGAGCCTTAAGTTTGTTTTCTATTTACAAAGCAGTCTATTTGTTTTGTAGATAAGTCCATTTGTATCATTGGTTTAGATTCTGCATATAAGTGATATCATGAGGTCTATCTTCCTCTGTCTGACTTGCTTCACTTAGTATGATGTCTCTAGGTCCATCCATGTTGTTGCAAAGGGCATTATTTTGTTTATTTTTTATAAGTAAGTAATATTTATATTTCTTGGTGTTCAGTCACCCAGTCATGTCTGATTCTTTGTGACCCCATGGACTATGGCCCACCAGGCTCCTCTGTCCTTTCCAGAGTTTGCTCACTCATGTCCATTGAGACAGTGATGCCATCCAACCATCTCATCCTCTGTTGCTCGCTTCTCCTCCTGCCCTCAATCTTTCTCAGTGTCCGGGTCTTTTCAAAGTAGACGGCTCTTTGCATCAGATGGCCAAAGTATTGGAGCTTCAGCTTCAGCATCAGTCCTTCCAGAGAGCATTCAGGGTTGATTTCCTTTAACACTGACTGGTTTGATCAAGTGTCTTTCCAAGGGACTCTCAAGAGTCTTCTCCAGCATAACAGTGCAAAAGCATCAATTCTTCAGCACTCTGCCTTCTTTATTGTCCAGCTCTCACATTCATACACGACTACTGGAAAGACCATAGCCTTGACTATACAGACCTTTGTCAGCAAAGTGACATCTTTGCTTTTTAACACACTGTCTAGGTTAGTCATAGCTTTCCTGCCAAGAAGCAACTGTCTTCTAATTTCATGGCTAAAATCACCATCCACACTGATTTCAGAGCCCAAGAATATGAAATCTGTCACTGCTTCCACCTTTTCCTCTTCTACTTGTCATGAAAAGATGGGACCAGATGCCATGATTTTAGTTTTTTAATATTGAATTTTGAGCTGGCTTTTCACTCTCCTCCTTCACCCTCACCAAGAGGCTCTTTAGTTCCTCTTCAATTTCTGCCATTAGAGGGCTATTCATCCACACATCTGAGGTTGTTAATATTTCTCTGGCAATGTTGATTCTAACTTATAACTCATCCGGCTTGGCTTTTTGCATGATTGCTCGGCATATAAGTTAAATAAACAGGGTGACAATAAACAGTCTTGTCATACTTCTGATGGTTCAGGATTGAGAAAGGAGTATGACAAGGCTGTTTATTGTCACCCTGTTTATTTAACTTATACATAGAGCTCTCATGCTAAAAGGTGGGCCAGATGAGTTATAAGCTAGAATCAAAATTTCCAGGAGAAATATCAACAACCTCAGATGCACGGATGATACCACTCTAATGGCAGAAAGTGAAGAGGAACTAAAGAGCCTCCTGATGAGGGTGAAGGAGGAGAGTGAAAAATCCGGCTTAAAATTTAATATTAAAAAAACTAAGGTCAAGGCATCTAGTCCCATCAGGTGGCTCAGACAGTAAAGAATCTGCCTGCAGTGTTAGAAATCTAGATTTGATCCCTGGGTTGGGAAGATCTCCAGTATTGTTGCCTGGAAAATCGCATGGACAGAGACACCTGGCGGGCCACAGTCTATGGGGTCACTAAGAGTTGGACATGACTTTATTACACTTTATTACATATTTATATTATTTTACTGCATAAATGTTTTAATGTGGCAAAATACCAACAATTGTTGTACCTAGACTGTGGGTGTCTGGATATTCTTTGTGCTATCCTGTCTATCTTTCTGTAGGTTTGAAACTTTTTATAACCAAAAAGTTTAAAGATAAGCTTTTTTTCTTACTTTTCCTATTGCTTAACCATTCATCAAAAAGATGTTTCTAGGGGTTAAGGGACGGGGGAGCCTGGCGGGCTGCCGTCTGTGGGGTCGCACAGAGTCGGACACGACTGAAGTGACTCAGCAGCAGCAGCAGGGGTTTCCTGGTCACTCAGTGGTAAAGAATCCTCCTGTCAATGCAGGAGACTCAGGTTCCATCTCTAATCCAGGAAGACGCCAAGTGCTACAGTGGACTAAGCCCATGAGCCACAACTATGGAGCCTGTGCCCTGGAGCCCAGGAGCGGCAACTACTGAGCCCACGTGCCGTAATTACTGACGCCCGTGTGCCCTCGAGCCTATACAGGAGAAGCTCCCGCAGTGAGAAGCCCGGCGCCGCAGCTCGAATAGTGCCCGCTCAACGCAGCCAGAGAAAAGCCCGCTGAGAAACAAAGCCCCAGCGTAGCCAAAAATAAACACATTTTTAAAAAGATGTTTTTATATTTCCCCGTCAGGAGCAGTTTTCTTGGAATCATATTGTCTGACTCCTTAACCCTGAAAAAACACAAAACACAAAAACTGCAGAGTTGTTCATTGTATGCCAAATACGCGTTTTTAAGTAGTCTTCTCCTGTGTACATTCAGATGTGATTGTTTCCAACCTTCCGCTGTTTAAATAATGTGTCACTGAACAAACTTTGAAAGCATATTTGTAGACTGAATTCCTGGAAGTAGAATTACTTTTGAGGATACATACACTTATAATTTTAATAGATGCTGCAAAATTACCCTTCAGAGCAATCTTTCCTGTTTACACTTTTCTGCCAACTGTATGTTGGTGCCTGTTACATCCACTCTGGTTGGCAGGATGTTATCAGTTTTAAAGAAACTGTAGGTGAAAAATGGTATCTTAACATGATTTTAATTGGCATTGATCTTCTTGTGGTTTAGTATTTTTTATGGATTTAATCACATAAACTTGCCATTTTTATAGCTCAAAAGCAGGCAGGATTGTCAATTTCATGTGCTTTGAGCTAATATATTTAAAGGACTTTCCCCCCCGCACCCCCCGAGAGCTGTTTCTTTAGTTCTTTGCCCTTTTTTCTATTGGGTTGATGGTGTTGTTAATGATGACTAGCAGGAAATTAACCTGTTGTCTGTCACAAGGTTGTGAATATTGTCCCAGTTTGTTATTTGTCATTTAATTGATGGTAGTGGTTTGTTTTTGTTTGTTTTTGCCCCCTAGAGCAGCTTGTGAGATCTTAGTTCCCTGACCAAGGATTGAACTTGCGCCCTTACCAGTTACAGTTCAGAGTCTTAACTGCTGGACTGCCAGGAAATTCCCAAGATGGTAGGTTTTCCAAATAGATATTTTTACTTGTTATGTAATTGAATTTATCAATCTTTTCTTTTATTCCTTCTAAATTTTGTAACATACTTAGAAAAACTGTCCTCACTCTAAGAATGAAGATGGACAGGGAAGCCTGGCATGCTACAGTCCATGGGGTCACAAAGTTGGACACAACTGAGCAACTGAACTGAACTGAACTCTAAGAATAGTTTTCAATATTCTCCCATATTTTCTCATTATATTTACAGTTTGATGTTTTAGACTGATATTTTTGATCATCCAGAACTCATCCTGGTACAAAGCATAAAGTACGGTTCTGTATGAGTCAAGGGTCCATTAGAGAAACAGAGCTGATTAATAAATTGATTGCAAAGAATTGGCTTATACAGTTCTGGGGCCTGGCTAGATAAATAATGAATCCGTTAGAGCAGGCCATCAGGGAGGGCAGGATTGAAGTCTCCAGCAGGAGCTAACGCTGCAGTCCATAGGAGGAACTACTTCTTCCTCAGGGAAACTTCAGTTCTGTTTTTTTTTTTTTTGGCTGTGCTGGGTCTTAGTAGTGGCATGCGGACTTTTAGTCATGGCAGGTGGGACATAGTTCCCTGACAAGGGATCTAACCTGGGCCCCCTGCATTGGGGTTGCAGAGTCTTAGCCCTGGACCACCAGAGAAGTCTCTTAGTTCTGTTCTTAAAGAGTTTCCACTAACTGGATCAGTTCAGTTCAGTTGCTCGGTCGTGTTTGACTCTTTGCGACCCCATGGACTGTAGCCCACCAGGGTCCTTTGTCCACGGGATTTTTCCACTACTGGAGTGGGTTGCATTTCCTCCTCCAGGGGATCTTCCCGACCCAGGGATGGAACTGGCGTCTCCTGCTTCTCCTGCATTGCAGGTGGATTCTTTACCACTGAGCCCTAATCTCCTTTACTTAAAGTCAATTTGTTGTGGATGCTAATCACATTTACAAAATATCTTTCCAGCCAACACCTGGGTTAGTGTTTGCTTGAATAACAGGAATATAGCTGAGCCAAGTTGATTCATGAAACTGACCATCACAGGATCCAATCTAAATGCTTTTCCAGTTGGGTTCCAGCACTGTTTGGTGAACCACCCAATTTTACCCTACTGATATTAAATGCCCTTTATATTACATACTAAATTCTCACACGTAGCTGAGCGTGCTTTTAAGCTTTCTGATATGTCCATTGACCTGTCTATTAATGTGCCAACACCACTGTATAGCTGTGCCATATGTGGTTTTTTGTGATATAGTTGGTTTACATCATTATGTTAGTTTCAAGTGTACAACATAGTGATTCAAAATGTTTATAGGTTATATACTCCATTTATTATTGGCAGGAACACTACCTCCTGACTTCTCTTCTTTAGCAGAAATATTCTTGGGACTTCCTGGTGGTCCAGTGGTTAAGAATCTGTCTTGTCAACGCAGGGGACCTGGGTTTGATCCTTGGCTGAGGAACTAAGATCCTGCATGCGACAAGGCACCTTGCCAAAACTAGACAAAGCCTGGGCACCACAATGAAGACCCAGCACAGCCAAAAAAAATAAGAAGAAGAAAGAAAAAGAAATATTCTTGATATATTTTTGTTTATTTATTTTTCTGACTGAATTCCAGAATTAGCTTGTTTAGTTTTTTTAAAATCCTGTTTGTATTTTTACCGGGATTACGTTCAAAGTATAAAATATTTTTGGAGAATTGACATTTTTATGATGTTGTCTCTTCCTAGCCAAGAAGGATTGGGCTCTTTTATTTGCTCAAGTCTGTTTTTAATGTCTTTTAGCAGAGTTTTCCACTCTAGTACTCTCGCCTGGAAAATCCCATGGACGGAGGAGCCTGGTAGGCTGCAGTCCATGGGGTCGCTAAGAGTTGGACACGACTGATCGTCCTCACTTTCACTTTTCACTTTCATGCATTGGAGAAGGAAATGGCAACCCACTCCAGTGCTCTTGCCTGGAGAATCCCAGGGACGGGAAAGCCTTGTGGGCTTGCCGTCTATGGGGTCGCACAGAGTCGGACACGACTGAAGCGACTTAGCAGCAGCAGTAGAGTTTTGAAATTTTCTTTATAAATATCATGCACACCTCTTGTTAATTTTATGCTCTGGTGTTTTATATTTTGTTGCCAAGGTGACCTTAAAAAAACACAAAATTTTTAATTGAAGTATAGCTGAATTACAATATTGTGTTACTGCTGTAAAGCAAAGTGATCGTTATACATACATATAGATTCTTTTTCATATTCTTTCCTGTTATGCTTTATCACAGGATATTGAATATAGTTCCCTGTGCTATACAGCAAGACCTTGTTGTTTATCAAAACTTTAATAAAAGTAATTTTTTTATTTATTTGGCTGAGCTGGGCCTTTGTTGCTGCACTCAGATTTTCTCTAGTTGCGGCGAGCAGGGGCTATTCTCCATTGTGGTGCATGGACTTCTCATCGTGGTGGCTTCTTTTGTTTCAGAGCTTGGGTTTTCATACACAGGCTCAGCAGTTGTGGCACACGGGGCATGTGGAATCTTCCCAGACCAGGGATCGAACCCTTGTCCCCTGCATTGGCAGGTGGATTCTTATTCACTGCATCACCAGGGAAGTCCTATCAAAACTTTTATTTTAAGACAGTGCAGAATCCTATATACCCTCAACCTAAAATATTATCTTACCTCACCACGGTGCATTTGTCAAAACTGAGAACAGACATTGAAAAATTGGTACAGTGCTATAAACTAAATTCCCCGGCCTCTGCTGGCCTGTGGCCCTTCCTCAATTTTTCCTTATTTCATGACCTTGACACTTCTGAGGAGTACTGTCAGAAGTTTTCTAGAATGTGCCCCAAATTGGGTTTTTCTGTTTGATTGTAGCTAGACTGATGTTATGGGGGAAAATACCCTAGCAGTGAAGTGCCAGCTCACCACATATCACAGAGTACCGGAAATCAACAAGACATCGCTGGCAACGTTAACTTGGATCACTTGGTTAAGGTCACATTCTCAGGTTCATCCTCTGTGAAGCTACTGTTTCCACAGTGCATGCATACTCTTTTCTTTGGAAGCCAGTCACCAAGCTCAGCCCACAGGCGGGTGGGGATAAGCTCTACCTTTTGGAAGGGGCAGGAGCCACATATGTTATTTGGAATTCTTCTGTAAGGTAGATTTGTCTCTTGTCCCACGATTTATTTATATCACTATGGACTCATGCACAGGTATGAGTCAATATCTTTTTACTCTGATTTATAATCCAGTACTGTGTTATTTACTTTGTTGCTCAGCTACTGGGAGTTCTTTCAAGTTGGTTCCTTTGTCCCTTTGGGGGTTTTGTTTTTCTGTGTTTCTTATACTTTTTTGGCTACACCACGAGGCATGTGGGCTCTTAGTTCCCTGACCAGGGAGTAAATCCACACCCCTAGCATTGGAAGCTGAGTCTTAGCCACTGGGCCACCAGGGAAGTCCCCTCCTGTGTCCCCTTGAGATGCCCCCGGCCTTTTGTCCTTCTGAGCACTGCCCTGCTTTCTGATACTAGTCAATACTCCAGATTCAGCTTGTGTTTTCCCTGCCCTATCCCTGAATCAGGGCTTCCCTGGTGGCTCAATGGTAAAGAATCCTGCAATGCGAGAGATGTGGGAGATACAGGTTCAATCCCTGGGTCAGGAAGATCCCCTGGAGGAGGAAATAGCAACCCGCTCCAGTAGTCTTGCCTGGGAAACCCCATGGACAGAGGAGCCTGGAGAGCTACAATCTATACGGTTGCTAAGAGTCGGACATGACAGAAGATGCGTATGTTTGTGTTCCTGAATTAGTCATTCCCCCCAGGAGCCCTTTTACTGGAGAATGGTGTTTAGAAACCAAGATCTAGGCACTGAGAGTTAAAGTGACCTTTTCAAAATGAAAATTGGATTATGTCAATTTCCGGCTTCTGCTTCTGGATGGCTTCCTGCTGTGCTCAGAGACAGCTGAATCTGTGCCCAGTCCAAGAGATCCTGCCTGAGTGGGCTCTTGACGACTTAAAAATAGCATTCATTGAGCATTTACTATGTGCCAGTCACCACTGTAAGCTCTTTGTATGTTTCTATTATACTCATTTAATCAGCACAACCTTATGAGAGAAAGAAATGCTGGCAATGCCCCCATTTTCCTAAGGAGGAAAGTGAAGCATAGAGAAATGAGGTCACTTGTCTGTGATCGCACAGGTTCAAAGTGCCAGGACTTTCACTCAGACTGTCTTGTTTCTGAGACTGCGCTCCCATTACTACGATTTTCCAGTGTGATAAGGAGAAAGATGAGTAAAAATTTAGCTTAGGACCCAGCTTTACTTTGGGAAGCATGGTCCTGCTATGGTGTCCATCAGTGTCCATGCATCCATAGCCCACAGAATCTAAGGAGGCTACAGTTCCAGCTGTTTTCCAAGTTGTCCACAGCCCTGCCAGACAAGCATCTTTAAGGTCTTGGGGGTCTGGGTAGTCAAGTTCTTTTTTTCTCTGTGCTCTTTCTTTCTGAAGAACCAGGCACCATGATATAGACTAGCATAAGGCTCTGCCTAAGGAGACAGCCTGTGTTCGCCTGTGTTCCATGGGCCCTGACAAGCCCTTCTGTTAACCAGCCAGGTGGCATTTGGCATTTGGGGCGTGGCTGTCAGAGCGGCTGTTAGGAATCTATTCTGGTCTCAGCTGTGTCATAACCAAGGGCCCAGGAATGTTGTATGCTTTCACATCCTAGGGGGTCCTCTAGGGCTGAGTCACTCAGCACGGAAGTATTTTCCCTTAAACACAGGAAGAAATTCTTTTAGGTAATTGTGTGGACATCAACGTCAAGCATTCTGACTTGTTACATCAGTCAGCTACCTAAAAAGGTGACCTCCACCTTGCCTAAGGTTTCCACGGGGTGTACTTGCTTGCAGGTTCCCCAAGAGGGAAGACTCGGTTTTTTACCTACACTCTTGAAAAATGAAGTAAAATTGAAAGTGTTAGTCGCTCATTTGTGTCTTGACTCTTTCAAGACCCATGGACTGTAGCTCACCAGGCGCCTCTGTCTATGGAATTCTCCAGGCAAGGATGCTGGAATAGGTGGCCATTCCCTTCTCCAAGGGATCTTCCCAACCCAGGGATCGAACCCAGGTCTCTTGCATTGCTGGCAGATTCTTCACCCCTGCAGCATCTGGGAAATCGTAATGAAACCTCAGGTTTTGAGAGGGGATGCATTGGAAATGGGACCCCTGCACAAAGCTAGAACACTTGAAGACTGCAGCTGCTTTGTAAAGAGGGAAAACGAACTTCCCACTGGCCCAGGGGGCCAGCCAGGAAGATTGTCTCAGCTGTGACTCTGCCTGGAAAAACATGCTCTTTCCTCTTCAGAAAGGCCTGGGGCCTGAGTCAGCCCATGGGGTGGGACACTCAAATTACCGTAAAAGTTAATCCCAGGCTGTTCCTATGTCTTGGTTGCCCAACAGAAGCAGCTGTGAGACTTCAGTAGAACACAGCTCTTCTCAACATGCTCACAGTCGAATGAAGACAATTTCCCATGAGAAGAGATAAGGCAACAATTAAGAGCATTACTTACCTCTTGAGCTAATTCATGTTTCCAGACAGGAAGACTCATTATCATAAAGATGCCCATTGTCAACAGCTTAACATGCTATCTCAAAATTGTCCTAACCAAAATCTTAAGGGTTGTTTCATAGCTTTTGAAAACTGATTTTGAAATTCACCCAGGAAAAAAAATCAGGGAGAATAACTAAGGACAGTTTTGTTACCGACCAGGGTTCTCTGCCTTCCCCGATCAATAGAAATTGATAAAAAGAGTCCAGAAAAAAAATTCAGGCAAGACTTTATCGGGGTCCCTACTGCAGCAAGAAGGAACAAAAACAAGTAACAATTTTGCTTGCTTCCCGGGGGCAGGAGGCAAGCTGGTTCCTTCTGTAGAGTGAGGGTGGAGGCGTGCCCAGGGGTTGGGCCGAGGGATGGCTTAGGTGGTCCACCGATCCCTTTGATGGTATTGTGTGCAAGGGGCATGCACAGTACCTTGCTTTTGCTCCTGGCCTTTCAGAAGTGACAGTTGGATTTATTTGGTCTTTTTGTATCTTGTCCACAATTTGTCCCAACCACACATTCATGCAGTTATTTTTAGTCCCTTGGTTTCTTTGTATTTTTGTTGCTTGTTGCTTGAAGAGACATTTGTCCCGGTGCAGGCATTGCAGCAGAGTCTGAGGTCCCAGGTCCCAGCCTGTCTCAGTTTGAAAAAGAAACACATCTTACAGAATATCAGAGGTTACTGTGACATTGTTTTATCAGTCAGGGTCCAATCAGAAGGCAGGGTCCACACAGTGATTTGAACAGGGCAAGTTTATTATAAACAATTATTTCTAGGGGTTGGAATGATAGAGGACTTACTATATTGTTGCTGTTCAGCGGCCAAGTCGTATCTGACTCTTTGCGACCCCATGGACTGTAGCCCGCCAGGCTCCTCTGTCCACGGGATTCTCCAGGCAAGAATATTGGAGTCGGTTGCTGTGCCCTTCTCCAGGGTATCTTCCCCACCTGGGGACTGAACCCATGTCTCCTGAAGTGGAAGGTGGATTCCTTACTGCGGAGCCACCAGGGAAGCCCAGAGAACTTACTGGTAAGAGTTAAAGAAAACTCTTAAGAACATAGAGTCAGCAGGGATAGGGAGCAGCTTCCACCCCAATGCTGAGATACAGTGTCCAAAGAAGCATGGCCCCTGCCCCCTGGCTTCCAGACGGGGGCCAGATTTCAACCGAGGGGGCAGTGAGAAGTTGCTAGAGTGCTTTGCTGGCAACACTGCAAAGCTGCCAGAGGATATGCCAGGGGCAGCTGCTAGCTGCTGGGCACTGCTGGCCACCACGTGCTCAGAAACTGGGATTTGGGGAAGCTGACTTCAGCAGGAGCTGGTCACGGGAAAATCCATTCTGCATGAGCCAGATGCCAGAGAAAGCTGTACCCCAGATAAGCTTTTGGGAAAACTGCCTGCAAGAGGGGAGCACTCGCTCTTCAGTGCCCTCTATTGATAAGGATGGGATTTGTAGCAAGATGGCATCCGGTCCCATCACTTCATGGCAAATAGATGGGGAAACAGTGGAAACAGTGGCAGACTATTTTTTTGGGCTCCAAAATCACTGCAGATGGTGACTGCAGACATGAAATTAAAAGACGCTTACTCCTTGGAAGGAAAGTTATAACCAACCTAAATAGCATATTGAAAAGCAGAGACATTACTTTGCCAACAAAGGTCCATCTAGTCAAGGCTATGGTTTTTCCATTAGTCATGTATAGATGTGAGAGTTGGACCGTAAAGAAAGCTGAGTGCCGAAGAATTGATGCTTTTGAACTGTGGTGTTGGAGAAGATTCTTGAGAGTCCCTTGGACTGCAAGGAGATCCAACCAGTCCATCCTAAAGGAAATCAGTCCTGAATATTCATTGGAAGGCCTGATGTTGAAGCTGAAACTCCAGTACTTTGGCCACCTGATGCGAAGAACTGACTCATTTGAAAAGACCCTGATGCTGGGAAAGATTGAAGATGAGAGGAGAAGGGGACAACAGAGGATGAGATGATGGGATGGCATCACCGACTCAATGAACATGAGTTTGAGTAAACTCTGGGAGTTGGTGATGGACAGGGAAGCCTGGCATACTGCAGTCCATGGGGTCGCAAAGAGTCGGACACGACTGAGCAACTGAACTGAACTGAATAAGTCCACTGACTGTCCAGTTCCCAAGTCAAGTTCTGAAGCCAAGAGAGAAAGCCCACTCCGGGGACTTGAGCCGCCTTTCAAATAAACTATTCCTTGATTTTATGACTTCAAAGATAGTAGAAGAAATAACCTTACATTTGTAAGTGCAAACACTGCTCTTTCGGTGCAAAATGGTTTAGTATTTGATGACTTAAAATCTGTTGAAATGACACTGATCTAGTTTGCCTATGAAGATAAAAAGTACAGGAATCTATGAAGGACACTAGAGTTACAGAAAGAAAATAGTGGATGATCGGCTGGACCTGCTTAGAGGTGGAGGTCACGCCAAGGTAGTTTTCTGGCTGAAGTAAATGAAAAGCATCCCAAATGTCCTCTTGATGAAGTCAAGGTTGGTGATTCACTGGGAGGTGTTATTCCCTGGGAGCGCTTTTCTGGATTTGGTGTCAAAGATATTATATGTGCCTTTCTTGCCATTTCCATGTTTAGTTAGCTGAGGGAAGTGACGAAGAAGCTGGACCATGACGGTTGTCATTTGAAGTTAGATTTAAACAAACAAACAAAAAAGCACAACTAAACTCATAACAACTTAGGAAGTAGAGACACAATGAGGAAACCCCTGGTCTGTCTTGCAACCTGATTTGTCTTTCTAACCCATCTGAACAAGATTACTACCACTTGAGAAGCCTTCCCATCTAAGTCTTGTGGAACAAGACATGGTTCACGACTCAGAGGAATTTCTTTTGTGTCGAGAATCTGAACCTTCTGAGTTATTTTTTAAAGTTAAATTTGCATGTACCAAATCTTTGTCATGGCACAAAGACTTCCATTTATTATTTACTGTCTTTGGAATAAGGGAACACAGGTATGGGAAGATGGTCAAATTATCATTCTGCTATCACAACAGCATACTGTATACAACATTTTTGTACAGAGACTGATGAATCTTGAATTGTGAAAAGAGTATGTGAACGATGAGCTAACCCGGATTTCTTTAATGAGTTAACAACAGTATTTGCTAGAGTGACTTTCTACTCGATTGCTCTTTTGTACTTTTGCTCTTTTTGTACAGTTTATTCTCTTGTGTCATCTGTGTAACCAGAAATAAATAAGTAGGAATCTCCCTGGTGGTCCAGTGGTTGAGAACCCGGCTTCCGATGCAGGGGACGTGAGTTCGATCCCTGGTTGGGGAACTAGGATCCCACTTGCCTCGGGGCAACTGTGCCCACGCTCTGCAGCTACTGAGCCCGAGGGCTCTAGAGTCTATGTGCCTGCCACAGAGAAGCCTGCCAGTCACGACTAGAGAAAGCCCGTGTGCTGCAACAAAGACCCAGTGCAGCAAAAAAAAAAAAAAAAAAGAAACAAAAATCCATAAATAAATAAAAATCAAATCAAGAACATTTTCTACCTGTCTCTTATACACATCTGGGCCCTGACAAGCCCTTCTGTTAACCAGCCAGGTGGCATTTGGCATTTGGGGCGTGGCTGTCAGAGCGGCTGTTAGGAATCTATTCTGGTCTCAGCTGTGTCATAACCAAGGGCCCAGGAATGTTGTATGCTTTCACATCCTAGGGGGTCCTCTAGGGCTGAGTCACTCAGCACGGAAGTATTTTCCCTTAAACACAGGAAGAAATTCTTTTAGGTAATTGTGTGGACATCAACGTCAAGCATTCTGACTTGTTACATCAGTCAGCTACCTAAAAAGGTGACCTCCACCTTGCCTAAGGTTTCCACGGGGTGTACTTGCTTTTACCAGAGATTTCGAGGGAAAGGTCCCTCTCCTCTGAGAAAGAGATCCAGGAATAGAAAGACCTGCTGTCTTTCTCCTCTGAATATTGTGATGCATGCATGCATGCTTAGTCGCTTCAGTCATGTCCAACTCTTTGCAACCTAATGGACTATAGCCTGCTAGGCTCCTCCGTCCATGGAATTTTCCAGGCAAAAATGCTGGAGTGGGTTGCCATGCCCTCCTCCAGGGGGTCTTCCCGACCCAGGGACTGAACACACTTCTCTCGTGTCTCCTGTGTTGGCAGGCGGGTTCTTTACCACTAGGGCCACGTGGGAAGCCCTGAATATTGTTAACCTGGGTGCAGTGTTTGGAACCGCTGAAGTCAGCTTCTCCCATTCAAATGATGAACCGCATGCTAAGCCTGGCAGAACAGAGAGATGAGGAGATTCTGAGTCCTTGATGATATCCTCAGAAGTCTCAATCAATCACCCTTCCTCTGGATCTCCCTGTCTGTGAAATATTCAGTTCAGTTCAGTCGCAAGCAGTCATGTCTGACTCTTAGCGACCCCATGGACTGCAGCATGCCAGGCTTCCCTGCCCACCACCAAGTCCCAGAGCTCACTCAAACTCATGTTCATCGAGCTGGTGATGCCATCCAACCATCTCATCCTCCATCATCCCTTTCTCCTCCTGCCTTCAATCTTGCCCAGCATACTTGAACCCTGAACTTCCAGATGTTCAAGCAGGATTTAGAAAAAGCAGAGGGTGTGAAATATTACATTTGATTATTTTTAAGTCACTTTGAGCTGATTTACTTACAGATGAACACATAGTTCATGGAAAATGGTGAGCTGCCTGGAGTGGTTTCTAGATACTAATAAAGAAAATTCTATGGATTCAAACTTTTCTGTGTAAGAGTGGTACCTGTGAAACCTAATAATATAAAAAAAAAATTTTTTTGGCTTCACTCTGTGGCTTGCAGGATCTTAGATCCCTGACCAGGGCTCTAACCTGGGCCCCAGCAGTGAAAGGGGAGAGTCCTAACAACTAGACCATCAGGGAATTCCCCTAATAATACAAATTCAGAACCTGGTAAATATTAATTCTGAGAATGCAGTATAGCATAGTGGACTATTGTAAGTCAAGTTTTGAGCAGGCCATAATTTATTGTCACCATGATTGAAAATCATGGGACCTGTGGTGAGTTAACTGCATTTGTGGCCCCTATTTTTGGCCTCTCTGGATTCACACATTTGCCCTGAAACTCTGTAGTCTCCTCTCACTCCGATGCTGGGTTGAAACTTGTGACTGGCTTAACTACCAACGCCACCAAATCTCCCACAACAAACAGCAACATGCATGTGCTCGGTCATGTCCAGCTCTCTGTGACCCTATGGGCTGCAGCCCGTCAGGCTCCTCTGTCCATGAAATTTCCCAGGCAAGCATACTGGAGTGGGTTGCCATTTCCTTCTCCAGGGGATCTTCCTGATCCAAGGATTGAACACGCATCTCTTGCATCTTCTGCTTGGCAGGTGGATTCTTTACCACTGGTGCTACCTGGGAAGCCCGTGACTGGCTTGCCCATATAGAATGTGGACAAGGTAACACAATGCCATGCCTTGGCCTTGAAAGGCTTTGTGTGCCATTTCTCTCTAGTAACCCTGCCATCAGTCCATGTGGTTGCAAAGAGTCAGGCACAATTAAGCGATTGAACTGAACTCAACCCTGACATCTCTGTGTGGACAAGCCCAGCTCAGGTGCTGGAGGATGAGAAATCACGTGGAGGAGAATCCATCCACATGGATGGACCAGCCATCAGGACTATACTGGACCAGCCTACAGTCAGCTTATCCCCAGACACGTGGGAGATCCAAGAAACATCAGCAGAGTTGCCTTCCCAACCCACCACTGACCACTAAATACATCCCAGGCCAGAAGAACTGCCCAGCTAATCCAGAGACTTGTGTGCAATAATAAATGTGCAATGTTTTAAGCTACCACTTTGGGGGGTTGTTTGTTATAAAGCAATAACTAACTGATACAGAACCTCAAGGATTAACAAATCTCAGCAGATACAGTGTACAAAGGTTGGCCCCACAGACTGTAGGAATAACGTGGAAATTTTTGTCTTCAACCAGTGGCCTCCCTAGACCACGTGGAAATGGTTGGCCTGTAAGAATTTACTGATACAGCTCCAACTGAAAATGCTCATGAACTTCCTTAGTAGTACAATGGATAGGAATCCACCCGCCAATGCTGGGAATGTGGGTTCAATCCCTGGTTTGGGGAGATCCCACATGCCTTGGAGCAACTAAGCCCAAATACTGAGGCCCATGCACCCAGAGCCTGTGCTCTCCAACAGGAGAAGCCGCCACGATGAGAAGCCCGTGTACTACAGTTACAGAGTAGCCCTCACTTACCGCAGCTAGAGAAAGCCCGTGGACAGCAACGAAGACCCAGCGCAGCCAAAAATAAAAAACAAGTAAACAAATGTTTCAGAAGTTAAAAACGAGATACTGCTCACGAGACAGTTCTCAGCTCCTCCTGGTGGAAATCAGAACCGAACAGCCATGGAAAACCACAGCTGAGAGGCACACCCTGGTGGCCATCCCTGGGAGCCACTCAGCAACAGGTATGGGATTGGTGGGAACTTGCACATGGATGACCATAACCCCATGGTGGAATGGTGAGTGGATAAGGAACTTACCAATTAGCCCTCCTGCTATAGGCTTTCTGGGGCGAAGCTCTGTTCCAGAGGATATTCATGTCAAGAGGCAGAAAGGGTAGATATGGGTAACTGTAAACATACTTTGTAAGAGAAAATTTGGGGTCGGAGAGAACACCCTAGTATCAGTCAGCAGGTGGAGGAAACAGAAGGAAAGCATTTAGGAGAGGCCGCTTGGTGACATCTCAGGAAAAGTCTAGGTAAGTCACTTACGGGTGGATTCTTCTAGCCCTTCCAGAACTGCCACCGTGTCAGTCAATCCAGGAAAACAGCAGAGGCATCCAGGATGGAAGGGAGGGGCTGGCGGAGTTGCAACCCTGAATGTGACAGGACGGCCACTGACAGGCCTTGGAAGGCCAGTCTGGTAAGTGGAGTTACTGTCATCCACGTGGGCACAATGTGCCTGGTAGCCTAGGGTTCAGTGTAAATCCTGAAACACCTAAACCATGCTGGTAGCAGTGCTTTTAGCTTCAGACATGGTGACCCCAGCCCCTTGGAGCCCCTTTAACAGTTAGCACTCCAACTTTCGGTGTCCTCGAAGAATAACGGGGAAGACCGGAACTATGGCTGCAGTACAAGGTTCAAATCGCCACGAAATTTCCACTTGTAAACAGAGCAACTGGTTACTAAAACCCAATCATGTGGGAAATTTTTGCAGCAAAGTTAGACAATACAATGATCCCTTCACTCCGAAATACACGTCCATGGGAACGAGCTGCCAACAGCTCCCAGGGATTTTCATGGACACAGCATCTCTGCAGATAAAACAGGAAAGCATAGACCTGAGAACAGTTATTCTCTGGAAAGTTCGAGGTCAATTTTAAAGTATCAAGCTGACATTAGAATTTTTTCACCCCAATAGCAGATAATAGCAAGAGACCCAGAATAAGCAGGAAGACTACATCATAAGATAATGGTACAGGACTTCACTGGTGGCCCAGTGGTTAAGACTCCTCACTTCCACTGCAGGGGGTATGGGTTCAATCCTGGGTTGGGAAGCTAAGATCCCACATACCCTGTGGTATGTCAAAAAAAGAAAGAAAGAAAAGAAGATAATGATACAGTTTGAATATATCCATGAGAAAAACTGGAACATCTAGGTCCTATGTACTCTCAGAACCTCGGGAGGTAGGGGAGGGTCCCTGGCACTCTCCTGACCTCCAGCTGCTCCACTGTCCATGGAAGATGAGGCCTGGGTGAGCTGGTTCCTCAGTCCCTCTTGCAAACGGGTAAAGTCTCAGAGGGATGTGATCTCAGAGGGATGTGTCCAGAGGGATGGCTCCTTGTGATCTAGCCACCTCATCCTAAAATGCCTGAAACAGGGACGTAGAGGCCTGGGGTCTCTCCATGGCTGCTCAAAGTTTGGGCAAAACATTCCACTTCTCTGGGTCTCAGTCTCGCTATCTGTAAAATGGGAATCATTTTAATGAGTGGTGCTCTGCTTATGTCAAGAGGCTATGAGCTGAGGACGTCCCTGGTGGTCTCATGGCTAAGACTTGACACTCCCAACACAAAGGGGCCTGGGTTCCACCCCTCATCAGGTCACTAGATCCTGCATGCTGCAGCTAGATGACCCAGGATGCTGCAACTTAAAAAAAAAAGGGCGAGGGGAAGGTCCCGTAAGTGACAGATGAAACATCCAGCAAACTAAGAGTTCGCATGCCGAAACTAAAGATTGAAGACCCCATGTGCCACAACTAAGCCTGGCACAACCAAATAAATAAAAATCACTTTAAAAAAGAGACTAAAAAATAAAGAAGTAAAAGGCAGCTATGATCTGGATCAAAAGAGACCACAAGTTTGTAAGTGAATGGGTCACCAGCGCTTTTCACATAGTCATGAGTTTAGGTGGTGGTTCTGCCCCTTACAGCTGTGGGATCTTAGACAAGCCCAACTTCTCTCAGCCTGTTTTTCTCACCTGGAAGATGTCATATCCTTCATCAGCAGCAGCATCAACTTCACCAACTGCATTCCAAGGTTGGTTGAGAATGAAATGAAGTGATATGCGGAAAGCCCTTAGCAGCAATTGACATACTGAGAGCATTCACTAAATGTTAACTACTGATATTATGATGCTTTTGTTCAGTTTAGTTCAATGCAGTTGTGTCTGACTCTTTGCAACTCCATGGACTGCAGCACACCAGACTTCCCTGTCCATTACCAGCTCCCTGAGCTTGCTCAAATTCATGTCCATCAAGTCGGTGACACCATCCAACGATCTCATCCTCTGTTGTCCCTTTCTCCTCCTACCTTCAATCTTTCCCAGCATCAGGGTTTTTTCCAACAAGTCAGTTCTTTGCATCAAGTGACCAAAGTATTGGAGCTTCAGATTCAGTATCAGTCCTTCCAGTCAATATTCAGGGTTGATTTCCTTTAAGATTGACTGGTTTGATCTGCTTGCAATCCAAGGGACTCTCAAGAGTCTTCTCCAACACCACAGTTCAAAAGCATCAATTCTTCGGCACTCAGCTTTCTTTATGGTCCAACTCTCACATCCGTACATGACCAATGGAAAAACCACAGTTTGACTAGACGGACCTTTGTCAGCAAAGTAATCTCTCTGCTTTTTAATATGCTGTCATAGCTCTTCTTCCAAGGAGCAAGCCTCTTTTAATTTTATGGCTGCAGTCACCATCTGCAGTGATTTCGGAGCCCCCCAGAATAAAGTCGGTCACTGTTTCCATTGTTTCCCCATCTGTTTGCCATGAAGTGATGGGACCAGATGCTATGATCTTAGTTTTCTGAAATATGAGTTTTAAGCAAACTTTTTCACTCTCCTCTTTCACTTTCATCAAGAGGCTCTTTAGTTCTTCGCTTTCTGCCATAAGGGTGGTGTCATCTGCGTATCTGAGATTATTGATATTTCCCCCAGCAATCTTGATTTCAGCTTGTGCTTCATCCAGCCCAGCATTTCTCATGATGTACTCCGCATATAAGTTAAATAAACAAGGTGACAAAATACAGCCTTGATGTACTCCTTTCCCAACTTGGAACCAGTCTGTTGTTCCATGTCCAGTTCTAACTGTTGCTTCTTGACCTGCATATAGATTTCTCAGGAGGCAGGTCAGGTGGTCTGGTATTCCCATCACTCGAAGAATTTTCCACAGTTTGTTGTGATTCACACAGTCAAAGGATTTGGTGTAGTCAATAAAGCAGAAGTAGATGATTTTTTCTGGAACTCTCTTGCTTTTTCAATGATCTAATGGATATTGGCAATTTGATCTCTGGTTCCTCTGCCTTTTCTAAATCCAGTTTGAACATCTGGAAGTTCACAGTCCACATAATGTTGAAGCCTGGCTTGGAGAATTTTGAGCATTACTTTGCTAGTATGTGAGATGAGTGCAATTGTGCAGTAGTTTGAACATTTCTTGGCATTGCCTTTCTTTGTGATTGGAATGAAAACTGATCTTTTCCAGTCCTGTGGCTACTGTTGAGTTTTCCAAATTTGCTGGCATATTGAGTGCAGCACTTTAACAGCATCATTCTTTAGGATTTGAAATAGCTCAACTGGAATTCCATCACCTGCACTAGCTTTGTTCATAGTGATGCTTCCTAAGGCCCACTTGACTTCGCATTCCAGGATGGCTGGCTCTAGGTGGGGGATCACACCATCGTGGTTATCTAGGTCATGAAGATCTTTTTTTGTATAGTTCTTCTGTGTATTCTTGCCACCTTGTCTTAATATCTTCTGCTTCTGTTAGGTCCATACCATTTCTGTACTTTATTGTGCCCATCCTTGCATGAAAGTTTCCCTTGCTATCTCTGATTTTCTTGAAGAGCTCTCTAGTCTTTCCCATTCTATTGCTTTCCTCTATTTCTTTGCATTGATCATTGAAAAAGGCTTTCTTATCTCTCCTTGCTATTCTTTGGAACTCTGCATTCAAATACCCATTTGAATGGGTATATCTTTCCTTTTCTCCTTTGCCTTTTGCAGCTCTTCTCGGCTATTGGTAAGGCCTTCTCAGACAACCATTTTGCCTTTTTGCATTTTTTCTTGGGGATGGTCTTGATCACTGCCTCCTGTAAAATGTCACAAACCTCTGTCCATAGTTCTTCAGGCACTCTGTCTATCAGATCTAATCCCTTGAATCTATTTGTCACTTCCACTGTATAATCATAAGGAATTTGATTTAGGTCATACCTGAATGGTCTAGTGGTTTTCCCTACTTCAATTTAGGTTTGAATTTTGCAATTAGGAGTTCATGATCTGAGCCACAGTCAGCTCCTAGTCTTGTTTTTGCTGACTGTATAGAGCTTCTCCATCTTTGGCTGCAAAGAATACAATCAATCTGATTTCAGTGTTGACCATCTGGTGCTGTTCATGTGTAGAGTCTTCTCTTGTGTTGTTGGAAGAGGATGCTATGACCAGTGCATTCTCTTGGCAAAACTGTTAGCTTTCGCCCTGCTTCATTCTGTACTGCAAGGCCAAACTTGCCTCTTACTCCAGGTATCTCTTGACTTCCTACTTTTTCATTCCAGTCCCCTATAATGAAAAGGACATATTTTTTGAGTGTTAGTTCTAAAAGGTCTTGTAGGTCTTCATAGAACCATTCAACTTCAGCTTCTTCAGCATTACTGGTCAGGGCATAGACTTGGATTACTGTTACATTGAATGGTTTGCCTTAGAAACAAACAGAGATCATCCTGTCATTTTTGAGACTGCATCCAAATACTGCATTTCGGACTCATGTTAACTATGAGGGCTACTCCATTTCTTTTCAGGGATTCTTACCCACAGTAGTAGATCTATTGGTCATGCGAGTTAAATTCACCCATTCCAGTCCATTTTAGTTTGTTGATTCCTAAAATGTCAATGTTCTCTCTTGCCATCTCCTGTTTGAGCACTTCCAATTTGCCTTGATTCATGGACCTAACATTCCAGGTTCCTATGCAATATGGCTCTTTACAGCATCGGACTTTACTTCCATCACCAGTTACATTCACAACTGGACATTGTTTTCGCTTTGGCTCCGTCTCTTCATGGTTTCTGGAGTTATTTCTCCACTCTTCTCCAGTAGCATATTGGGCACCTACAGACCTGGGGAGTTCATCTTTCAGTGTCATATCTTTTTGCCTTTTCATACTGTTCATGGGGTTCTCAAGGCAAGAATACTGAAGTAGTTGGCCATTCCCTTCTCCAGTGGATCATATTTTGTCAGAACCCTCCCCATGACCTTTCCATCTTGGGCCCTACATGGGATGGCTCATAGTTTCATTGGAGAAGGAAATGGCAACCCACTCCAGTATTCTTGCCTGGAGAATCCCAGGGATGGGGAAACCCAGTGGGCTACCGTCTATGGGGTCGCACAGAGTCGGACACGACTGAAGCGACTTAGCAGCAGCAGCAGCAGACAAGGCTGTGGTCCATGTGATCAGATTGGTGAGTTTTCTGTGATAGTGGTTTCCAGTCTGTCTGCCCTCTGATGGATAAGGATAAGAGGCTTAAGGAAGCTTCCTAGTGGAAGGCATTGACTGTGGGGGAAACGGTCTTGTTCTGATGGGTGAGGCCATGCTCAGTAACTCTTTAATCCAATTTTCTGTTGATGGGCAGAGCTGTGTTCGCTTCCTATTGTTTGACCTAAGACCAAACTGTGGTGGAGGTAATGAAGATAATGGTGACCTCCATTGTTCACTGGGATCTTATTTTGGGGGGTGTTGAATCTGAGCTTTTATTTCCTTCTGGCTCATCACTCTACCATACTTTCTTCCGTGGTTAATTATTTTTTAACTTATTTTTAACTGGAGGATAATTGCTTTACACTGTTGTGTTGGTTTCTGCCATCAACATGAATCAGCCATGCTGCTGCTGCTGCTAAGTCGCTTCAGTCGTGTCCGACTCTTTGTGACCCCATAGACAGCAGCCCACCAGCCTCCTCTGTCCCTGGGATTCTCCAGGCAAGAATACTGGAGTGGGTTGCCATTTCCTTCTCCAATAGCCATTGGTATACACATATCCCCGCCCTCTTGAACCTCCCTCTCACTTCCCACTTCTCCAGGTTGTCGCAAAGCACGGGTTGAGCTCTCTGTTTCATACAGCAAATTCCCACTGGTTATCCATTTTTGGGCTTCCCTTATGGGCTTCCTGGTAGCTCAGTAAGTAAAGAATCTGCCTGTAGGAGACCGGAGTTCAATCCCTGGGTCGGTAAGATCCTCTGGAGAAGGAAATGGCTACCCAGTCCAGTATCCTTGCCTGGAAAATCCCATGGACAGAGGAGCTTGGTGGGCTGCAATCCATGGGGTCACAAAGAGTCAGGCACGAATGAGCGACTAACACTTTCACTTTCTTGTGGCTCAGCTGGTAAAGAATCCACCTGCAATGCGGGAGACCTGGCTTCAATCCCTGGGTTGGGAAGATCCCCTGGAGAAGGGAAAGGCTACCCACTCCAGTATTCTGGCCTGGAGAATTCCATGGGCTGTATAGTCCATAGGCTCACAAAGAGTTGGACACGACTGCATGACTTCCACTTCACTTCATTTGTTTTACATATAGTATGTTTCAATAGTACTCTGTCCATTTGTCCCACTCTCCTTCCCAGGCTGTGTNATTCTGGCCTGGAGAATTCCATGGGCTGTATAGTCCATAGGCTCACAAAGAGTTGGACACGACTGCATGACTTCCACTTCACTTCATTTGTTTTACATATAGTATGTTTCAATAGTACTCTGTCCATTTGTCCCACTCTCCTTCCCAGGCTGTGTCCATAAATCTGTTCTCTATATCTGAGTCTCTATTCCTGCCCTGCAAATAAGTTCATCAGTACCGTTTTTCTAGTTTCCACACATATGATATCTGTTAATATACGATATCTGTTTTCCTCTTCTGACCTACTTCACTCTGTATAACAGGCTCTAGTTTCATCCACCTCGCTAGAACTGACTCGAATTGACGGCTTTTATGACTGAGCAATATTCCCTCGCATGTATGTACTACAACTTCTTTATCCATTCATCTGTTGATGGACATCTGGATTGCTTCCGTGTCCTGGCTATTGTAAATAATGCTGCAATGAACATTGGGGTGCATGTGTCTTTCAGAATTGCGATTCTCAGGGCATGGCCCAGGAGTGAGATTCTGGGTCAGATGGTCTTTTCTTTCCTAGTTTTTAAAGAAGTCTCCATACTATTCTCCATAGTTACTCCATGCCGTTCTGTGTAGTGGCTTCACTGGCGTCTTGAAGACTGAGATCTTTTATGCTCTTCCCTCTTACAAACGGCAGAGGGCGACATAGACGGCGAGACCCCAGCCACAGCACGCCAGACGCAGCGACATTACCCGCCGCGCGGTGGCGCTAAGCCACACGATGTCCGATTTTCCGCAGTTTGGGGCGCAGAAGAGAGGTGACGGAGTGAGAGGGCAGATGAGGGTAAAGGGAACCCTGGGAGCCTAGGACGTCTGAATCAAAGGATCAGAGGTCCCTGAATGGACTGAGTAGCGCCCGCGTTCCCAAGACATAGTAGAATCAGTAGGGAATGAATGGGTCTTGGAGTCGTTTGAATACGAGGGCGCCCCCTTCCTCCCCGCGCCGGGTCTGCAGCCCCATTCCTGGCGCAGTTTCTCCGCCTGGACGCCTGAGAGACCCAGTGCGCGCGCTCCTCCCTACTTCGCTGTAGCTCATTCATCTGCGGCCGCGGCACGCCGTTGCCATGGAGACCTGATGCAGGCGGTGGGGAGGGAGGCCCCGGGTGACGTCTGCGATGCTCGCAGCTCATCTCTCGCGGCCTCCCAGCTCTTGCCTATTTTGGAAGAGAGCCGCAGCCCTTCTGCTGATGCGCGCGCGCTGGCGCCTTTTAAAGGCAACCGGCGGAGTGGCGGCTCAGCCAGAGCCCAAGAGCTGCCCCCGCCCCCGAGCCGCGAGCCCCGGGGCCTGGGCCCGGGAAGCCTCCGGGGCCGTGCCCCACCCCTCCCCAATCTTAGCGCCCTCAACCCACTTTGAGGACATTCCAACCTTGGAGAAAGGAGGGCCTGCCCTTGCCTCCTCCCCTCCCGCCCCCTCCCCCTCCCCTAAGGAAAGAAAACGCCTGGCCTAGAGCGTTTGAGGATCCTCTCTGGACAAGGCCACTGAGTGAAAATGCCAGGTGAGGACTTCGCTGCTGGCTGGGCCACCCTGGGTCTCTGAAGACCCACGCTCCCTCCAGCTGCCTGCCTTAGTCTTTTTCTCCTCGGGGACAGCCTGAGGTCAGGTTAGGATCCTAGCTGGAAGGACCCTCAGCAGTTTCTCCAACCCTCTCGTTAAACTGAAAGAGAAATAGGCCCAGAGAAGTGTAGGGACTTGCCCAAGGTCACATGGCGTGTTCCTGGATGACATGGGCCAGAGCCCGGGGATGCTGACTTCCTAGCCAAAGTCATTCCCCCTGGGGCTTAATGTTGAAAACAGCCCGTCTCCAGTTCCTGCCCTGTACCCAGCTGAGGGGACAGACGAATCTCACGGCAGTAGCATCAGCTGCTTCGTTTTCCCAGCAGAGTCCAGACCTAGGTAGACTTTCTGGATGGATGATTACTTTGGACAAGCTTCTGGATCCCGTGGACTCCATGACCAAATAACCAGGGGGCTGCTTACAAACATCTACTGCCATCAGAAGCTTCTGGCAACCCACCAGCTCTTTGGAACTTTCTGGAGCCAAGCCTTCTCCATACTGCTTACAGCTGGCTTCTGGGTGGAGGCGTGGCCTGCAGGCTCTGGCTGGGGTCGCCAGAGCCCTGTGGACCCAGCTCTTTGAACTCTTCCCACCCAATCTGGATGATGCCTACATTCTCTCTGCAACACCTGCAGAGGTTTTTGACCAGGACTCACTGAAGACAGCTGTGAAGTACTTGACCATGCCCAAGTATGCATGAAACTGCGTAGGTTCCAGACATCTCTGGGCCCCTACTCTGGTCCAGGGCTGGGGACCCAAAGGTGGGTATGATTCAGCCCAGTAGTGGGCACCAAGTCTGGCAAAGGAGAGAGGTTCATATTCTGGAGAAGTTAGCCCTGGACTTAAATGGTTATTCCAAGGGGCATCCATTGTCAGGGCCACACCTTCAATGAACAGAAGGGGAAACTGAAGCAGCCCTCCAAGAGATGTTATTTGCCAAGGTCACACAGCAAGTCAGTGCGCTGTTGAGACTAAGACCCAGAACCCTGCCTCCTGGCCCAGGCTCTCTCTCTCTCCGCCTTGATCTCAGAGACCAGCCTTTGAGAGGTGCTCGGAAGGTCATTGTGCTGTGACTCAGGTTCCTGGTTCAGGCTTCCAAGGATGGGCCATGTCACTTAGGCTACTCTCTTCTCTGCATGAGGCCTGAGTTGCTCCAGGTGGATGATCTCTGAGGGGCCCCCACTTCAGTTGTGAGTCTGGGATCCTCTGAGCAGGGTCCCTTGCCAGGCCGTGGACACTCTCCGTGATGGTCTGCGGGACACTTCTAGGGGGACTTCTTCCTCCCACCAGACTGAAGCTAAACAATACCGGGAGTAATAGTTGCTTCAACCACAGGCTGGGCTGACCACCCGAGGATGACCTGGGGTCTGTTTTATACCCCTTGGAACCTATCGGATCCCCCAATGGTGAGTCCCCTGGTGCTCTTAGCACAGGCCTGTGAGAATGGCCCCTGGTGGATTGGGTTTGAAGAAGGAAAACCATATCAGTACTTGGCTCCACCTCCCTTGCCCCGCTATATCCACAGGGGCCAGGTCTGCAGGGCCCAGCATGGCTCTGATCATCCAGAGCCGAGGACTCGGTCCTCTGGGAGACATCAGGTCCACTCAGACCCTGGCCCTGGGCACATGGGCTCATCCCCACCTGAAGTTGGGTCTCAGAGCAGCAGCATTGGACTTGTAAAGCCAGAGAGGCACTGGCCAGCCGGGCCCTTGGCCCAGAGATGCTCAGAGTGCCAGAGATGGGAAGGCCCTTCCAAGCCAAGGGGTTCACTCACCTGTCATTTTGCAATTAGGGGAACTAATGGGGCTATATAAAACCCCAGTAGGCTGGTGGCGGAGCTAGGACCAGAACCCTTGTCTCCAGACCCTCCTGTCCAGGACTCTTTCCCCTGCATCAAACATGATCCACTGACATCTATACTGAGCCCACCTCCAAGTCATCCCAGACCTTCGAATCCTTGGAGAAGGCTCCTCCAGCCCACCCTTGTCTGCACTGTCTGCCTTCTCCACAACAAGGTGGTCCTTTCTCCTAAAGCTTCCTGGTGTTCCCTCCCCCATTCATCTAGGGCTCATTTTTTCCTGGTTCCAGAAGCTTCTCTCTCAATAGACCATAACTGCTGCTACCCGCTTCTTGCCATGGTTTGACCAACTCCCTGCAGTTCCAGGTTCCCAGGGGGTGGGGGTCATCGTTCTTTCTCTTTGGGGTGGTCTCCTGGTTGCTCCTAGGGCTTCTCTTCTGACACTGGCCTGGGCCCAGACCTACTGCTCTTCCATGGTCACCCCAGCCTTGAATCCCATCAGTCTCTCCTGAGACTTCATGGGACACTCCCTTTCTACTGAGCCCAGTTTCCAGTGGAGATAACAATAGTCTGGGTGTCACTGGGCCCCTGTGAGGTGTGTGAATAAGCTAATGTATGATTAGGTATATAAGGCTTAGGTAAGTGTCGCATCCATAAACATGTTACAAGATGCATGAGATGATAACAAGGAAACCCTTGAACCTGGAGCCTACAGTGGCCTAGGCATCTGTGGGGAGAAGCAGTGTGAGGCCCACGAGGACCTTTAGTAACAGGGAGAGATGGCAGCCATGAAGACCTTAAGCTGGGGGAGAACACTGTCAGGTTGACTTCCAGAGAAATGGCAAGGAGAGCTTGGTCACTGAGCACAGCCAGGGCCTCTGTCCTTGAACTTGCTGAGCTGTGCAGGGGCCAGCCCAGGGAAGGAGCGCACTGGGACCAACCGGAGCCCCAGAAGGACTTTGTGTGCCTCCCTAGACCTCTCCAGGCCTCTAGCTGTCATCTCTTCTGCTTCTCTTTGGAGCTGTCGCAGCCCCCAGCCTGCCCCACCCCAGCTGGTGCTCTCAGACCCAGCTGAGCCAAGGCTGTGAAAATCCGGGGGGTGTCCAGGCCCTGTCCCCACACCCACACTGCCAGGGCACGTGCTACTTCGAGAACCGGTCTTGCTCTCTCTCCAGAACCTTGTTCAAAATCTTATTTTCATGAAGCTAACAGTGACTGAGATTCCATCCTTCAACATTGATTGTGCCCCTTCTGTATGCCAGGCATGATTCCAAGTGCTTTAACGATTTAACTCGTTTAATTTTCCCATCATCCTTTGAGGCAGATGCTACTGTTCTCCTCACATCCCCATTTGACAGATAGGTAAACTGAGGCACAAGAGGTTAATTCACCTGCCCAATCTGGAGGAGCCAGGACTCTGAGTGGGTGTCTCACTCCAGAGCCTGCCTCCTGGCCTCCACCCTCTCCTGCCCGAGCCTCAGGCTCCCTCCCACTCACCTGCATTTCCACAGAGAATTTATTGGCCTTTTGCCCACAGATCCCTCTGCTCAAGACTGAGCCATTTCATCTCAGTCCTGCCCTGGGAGTCAAACTTCCTGGTCAAAGTGGGGGTCAGCTGCCCTTAACAGCAGCTGCCCTCCGCCACCTTCACGCTGTGCATGTGTACACATGGCCCCAGGCTTGGGTGGCTTCTTTTCGGCTTTCTTTGTGGCTCAGGTGGCTGAATGCCGCTTGTCCCTCTAAGCGTCCTGTGATGCTGCAGTCTGCCCACCCCACCCCACCCACTCCGCCCAGCGGAACCTGGTCAGCCAGTCACCTGAGACCTGGCAACTCAGCCTAATCTCACCTCCTCCCGGAAGCCACCCCAGGCTCAGTCATCCCTCATTTTGCTCTTTCCAAACACCCTGCATGCCTCCTTCACAGCAGTCTTTCCACCTAAAAGGCTTGATCGAGTTCTCACTTTCTCACCAGCCTGGATGCTCCATGAGTGAAGACCAAGATTATGTTTCTAAACCATTGCATCACCAGTGCCTAGAACAGAGCTTAGGCACAAACTCAGCCCTCAGATGTGTGTGCATAATGAATGACATACCTGAGGCCCTGCTGTGGGCTGGAGCCTATGCTGGATGCCAAGAATACGGAGACTAGGCCCAGAGCCTGCTGGGGAAGAGGGGCATGAGGGGCATCGAGGAGGGGTCCTGGACCCAACCCAAGGACAAGAGGACAAGGAGGAGTTCGCCAGCTGGAGAGCAGTGATGGAGCAGGTCCTGAAACTGGGCTCCAATGCATGAATGTGTGGAGGGTCTGTCTCCTTCCCCACAGCTCCAGCTCCGTGAGGGCAAGGCAGACATTTGCACCCCTGTCTTTTGCTTGGTGCTTGGGGAGTGTTGGGTCCCTTCCCTGTAGCCAAAGAGTAGTTTTAGTTGATGGCTCTTCCTTCTCAGCGTAGAACACGGCTGGTCTGCCATGCTCCTCACTGCATTGCTTGTGGCCTCTGTTCCTGGCTCTGCTTTCGGGCCCTTGCCTGGGAAAGCTGCATCTCTTCCCACCTGAGCTATACCCTCTGTCTCCCACCTACTCCACAGTTCCCTGCCCCTCACCTTCTCTGCTCAGCCCACTCACCTGGCTCTGACCATCTCAGTGGGTGGGTGCCAGCGTGTACCCACTTCCCATGAGATTTGTTGATTTCATAACCATAAATAGATGAAATGTTCTGAATGCTTCCCTAGGCAAGTAGAATTGGGGGAGTGATAACATAATGAAAGGACCTTAAGAGAAAGAAAACAGCCTGCTAAGAGGCAGCCTTTGCACAAACCAGCTCTATACGAGGATTATGTTTTTACTGCAGATGGGTAGACTCTAGACCCAGGATGGGGGAGGTACTTGGGAAGCTGTTCATCTTCACATGGTTTCAAGCTCATGGATTCAAAAGAACAACCTAGTTGACAGTGGAAAGAAGTAGAAATCAGGAAATTTGGGTTCAAATTCTGGATTTATCTCATTCTATTTCATAGCTGTCTGACTCTGCACAAGTTACTAAATCTCTCTGACAAAGTGTATAGAGATTCTTCCCCTGGGTTAGACTGGAGGCTCTACGAGGCCTGAGACTCCACAGGCCTATCATTTTCCTCCCACCAGCACATTCTGTCTTCCCGTTAATACCTTAATCGCCATGCAAAATGCAGTCCTGAGGCTGTGGTTGGGTTAGGATGAAATGGGTGTCCTACTCTTCATTGCTAACTCCAACTCATGTTGTCACAGGAATAGGATGGGGAATATCACTCCTGCATGGGAAGGCTCCATCTACACGGCTACAGAGGGACTGGAAGCTAGTAAGGACCTAGCCCATAGGCTTCCCAATCTCTTCACTCTTAAGGAGCACAAGGACACCACTGCTTTGTAGCATTTAGAAGAGTGAAAGGAGATGAAATGACATTTTAGTATGCCCTGGGCCCGGAGAGCTTCTAGGTGAGAGAGAGAGAGGCAAGCAAAAATATTCCTAGTGTGAATTTATCCTCTACTCCAAAAGAAAGTCTTTTTTCTGTTAAGGGTCAGTTAGTAAATATTTTAGGTTTTCAGGCCATATGGTCTCTGTTGCCACTGTTCAACTCTGCCATTGTAGGGTGAAAACAGCCAACGACAATATGTAAACAAGTGATTGCATGTTAATAAAACTTTATTTGCAAAAGCACTCAGTGAGTTAGATTTGGCATGCAGGTCAGATAGACCTCAACTCTACCCCAAGGTGTGAGAGAAAGAGCCTGGACTTGGGGACAAGAGCTGGGGTTAAGACCCAGCTTCCCCAATAACTTGCTGTGTGGCTTGAGTAAATCATTGTCTCTGAGGCTCAGTTTCACTATCTATGAAGTGAGTATAGTAATACCAACTGGATTTGTCCTGAGAACAGGTCTAACAGGTCAGAGCAAATCTGAGCAGATCTTTTCATTTCTTTGTTCCACCATGTCAAGTAGAGCTAACCTCCTCCTCAGGCCATGCCCTTGCCTGTTGAGGATGGCAGCAGCTGGCTGGAAGGGGGGAGGTGTTTCTCTCTAGATTCAGATTCTTGGTCTGGCTTTCCAGCTTCCAGCCCCAAGTGACCCCATTTCTGCAGCAAGCCAAGCACAGGAGGAAATGAGGAATCCCTTCTTTCCACCATCCAGTCATTTGGCAGGAGGCTACAGTTCACTCAAGAAAGTGATGTGCCTGCAGTGGCTGGTGGCCAGGCTTTAGAGGATGCATTTGAGACTCAGGCTGGGACTAGATTTTGGAAAAATGAGCTTCAGTTCTCCCCTATATTGTTCAGCTATGTCCCAAATTTCCCTGGGGTCCAGGGAAGACCCATCCACTAGGGGTCCAAGTCAAGTAGGCACACCTGTGGTCTGGTGGTGAGTCGCAGCACCACCATTTGCCATAATGGATCTCTCTTGGGCCATCTTGTCTACCTGTCTGGCCTGACCACCACTGATAGCTCGCATCCTTTGGTATTTTGTCATCTGTTCTGAAGACCCATCCAGTGACTCATTCATGCATTCATATATTCTCTCTCTCCCCTCATCTCTCTTTATCCTTCTCTTAGAAACATTTGTCCACAGCCAGACAGGATACATTTTGACAGTCCTCTGTCAAGATCCTTGCCCCAAGTCTCCAGAAGAGCAGCTTTAACCTGGAGCCTCTATGCTGTTTTAAAGAAACAGACTCCACTCACCGTCCAACTCCCTCCCAGGAGGTCATCCTCCTTGGTATCTCTGGAAAAGCTATACCTTCTCCTCTCTGATAGAGGCTTAGGGGTGATGTCTCCCCCGCCCAGGTCCCCAATAAAGCCATATAAGACATGGGCAAGGAATCTCACGGCCTGTTCTTGCTATAAAAAGCCCTTTTTCGGAAAAAATAATAAAGAAAAAAATCAACCAATCCCTCCTCGATGCCATCACCTCTTCTTGGTGATTTTTCGGGGAAGGAGTGGGCGGGGTTGCCATGGCAACAGATGCGAGCTTGTCTCAGTAAAGAAGGGACCTTGATATTTTTTTTCTCTCTCTCTCATTCTCTCTTTCAGTCGTGTATGTGTGTGCATGCTGCGCATGCCTGTGCCCACACCAGAAATTTTTTTTTTTAGAACTAAAGAAAGCCCTTCTCTTCTCTCAGTTCCCCAAATATGGAATGATGGAAAACCACTTACTCCTGCAGGCCAGGGACGATTCAGGATGGTTCAAGAGAAAAGGGAGAGGTCATATGGGGCTCCTTTCCTCCACCTTTTAGCTAGAGATTGCAACAGAGACCTTCACAAATGGTTGGGGTCCCAAGGGCTGGAAAGAAGGGAAGGTGCTAGGTGGAGAGAGGTGATTAAGGCATAAATGGTCCAAGAGCCCAGCGAGTGACATCTGAGCAATGGAAGGTGCACTGAGGCTAGGGATGCATGTAAATCCACACACATCATCAGATGCTGAGAGAGAAAGGCATAGAGCCAACTCAGAGGTGGACACAAACATGGACGAAGAGGCACACAGAAAGCTGCAAACATATACATACATATAGGCACGAACATAGAACTGCATAGAACCCAGGAAGTCATAAACATTTTTAATAAAGACAGACATAGATGCAGGCATAAGCAAATGCACAGATGAAAAGGTCTACAGAAACACAGCTACAAAGACACATGCAAACAGGCACACAGAAACCTACAAATACAGTCACAATCAAAAGGACAGACAGACACACATGCACATTCTCACAGCCTGGCTCCCTCCCTTCAATTGCCCAAGCGTCACTAAGCAGCAGCGCATAGCTGGAAATGCTGCAGGCTCACAGAGAGGGTTCAGGTGGGTGGCTCCTGCCCCTTTTATTTCTTCTACAAACTCACCCCAAAGCCCCTCTCTCAATTCACTCCCTTGCCCACTTTCCTATAGTCAATCGGCTCTGATACCTCCCCCATCTCAGACTTCCAGTTCTTAGCCTGTTCTGTTGCTGCTGCCTGCTGCTTGGGGAGGGAGTGGGGTGACTCAGCCAGGCCGGGATGACTCACACTGCCAGTATTTTTAGCAGCAGCCAGGAGCTCTCTAGCGTGCCAGCCGCCCCCCTCCTCCTGCTTGCTATTTTGGAACCATCACTGGTGATATAAATAGCTCCTCTCCCACGGCCTGAAGCTGCTGCCAAGCTATTTTTGGTTCTTCACAGTTTAAAATAGTTTTACGGAGGTGGGAGGCAAAGAGAGTGGGAGTTGGCCTGGGGAGAGAAGACATTGGGGCATACAGCGCTTCTTAACTTGACTCAGAGTGGGCGAACTAGGATGAGCCCTTCTATGCCCCCTCCCTTGTCCCTTTCTAGGCCCTTCTTCTCTCTCAGAGTTCCTCCCCTGACCCCACCTCCAGTCCATTCTGGAAAAATCCAAGAGCTCTTTTCGAGTTCAGTTCCCTCCCCCATTTACTTCATTCCTACAATTCAGAAATCTTCCCCACCCCCCGCCCCACACACAATCCACTCCCTTATTCATTCTCAGAGGAGACGGAGAGAGACAGCTGGGGCCTCATTGTGAAGTCTGTATGGACTCAAGCTCTAACGTCCCAGGCAGACCCATCCATGGCCCATATGACATAGCTGGGGATGATTCAGAACCATGGACAGCGGTGAGTGCGCCATTCTTTCACCGCGGGTCTGCTCTGCTTGTGGAGACCAGCAGGACCCAAACAATAGATACCTCTCGGCATGGAGAGGAACAGTAAGAATGTCTCTCAGTCAGGGACAGAGGACCAGTGAGTGGAGGAAACAGGAACCCTGTCCGGGATTCTCATAAAGAACGGGGTCCAAAAATAAGTGGTGGTGTGTGTACTCAGTCAGGTCCCACTCTTTGTGACCCCATGGACTGTAGCCCATCAGGCTCCTCTGTCCATGGGATTTTCCAGGCAAAAATACTGAGTGGGTTGCCATTTCCTACTTCAGGAGGTCTTTAAGGGCTTTTCCAGATAGAATCTTGATCGAGGGGTGTGTAGGTACACCTGGGGTCAGACAGAGATGAAAGTGGAAGAGACATACTTTCTGAAGGAACTTTTTTTCTGTCACCCAGATAACTAGGGTTAGAGATAGTAGCAGGTAGACAGACAGTCATACCCCTTCCGTCCATCTCATTTGCGTCACTGAATACAGGATGGTTGATGTGGATGGCCCCCACCTCTGCCAAAATGCACAAGACGTCAGGATGGGGGCCCCAGAGACCTGGTTCTACGACAGCCTTCTCCTCACCTTGGTCTCCTCCTTCCACTCTACCTCTCATGCCACCACCCTTTTCCATGAACAGTGAAGACCCCTTGGTGTCAAAGTTTATCTCCATGCTTCCTCCGGGACTTTCTACAATCAGGCCAGTCCCTTCCCCGCAAATTTTAGTGGCCTCATCCCCAGCCCCTCAAGTGATTTCACATACACTCCTATCCCACAGAACTCAATTTCAGATAAAACGTCCCCTAGCTCATTTCCTTCTCCTTTGACTGGGGGAAACAAAGGCACCCTTCAAACCCCATGCGTGTTGAAAAGAGGGAGATAGGGCAAAAGCAACATGATGTGGGAGACAAAGGTGAAAAAGAAGAGAGACTGGAGAGAGCAGAAGGGGAACAATTGAGGAGTAGAGAGCACACAAAGCCAAGATAGACCACCAAGCAGGCAGTGAGATAAAGAAGCTATCTGGAGCGGAGCGAGGGGGTGGGCTGTGGAAGATGAAGAAGGAGAGACAGCGAGGAATCCTACCGCGGATGACTGAGCAGGGGTTGGAGGGGAATGTGGACAGCTTGCCCGAGTTAAGGGGTCTCTGCTATGTGCATGGATCGCGCAGAGGGTCTGGCACGGTCCCCTTGCGTCTCTGCTGCTTCCCCATCCTCCCCGCTGAAGGCAGGGGGGAGCCCTCGGGAGCTGTGCGGAGGCAGTCAGGCCCCGCCCGCCGCCGCCGCCGCGGCTGCCGCCGGAGGATTCCTGTCCTAATATGGAGCTGGGATTCCCCCGGTCCCGCCCCCGCCCCCGGCCCGCGGGGAGACTGAGGATTGTAATCGGGGCGGGGAGAGGGGGAGCCGCTGGCTCTGGGGGCTGGCAATGGGGGAAGGGATAAACCCAGGTCCTCACCAGGCCCTGGGACCCTGCCTCAGTTTCTCCCATCAGTGGCTGAGGTTAATTAGTTGACAGAGAAAGGGAGAGACCCTGCAGACTCTGCGTTGCTGTAGGTGTTCCTATTCTTGACTGTGGGAAAATAGAACCAAGGCCAAATTCAGCTGGTTCCTACCCCTCAGGACCTCAGGACCCTTTCCCCATCCCTTCTAGAGACTTAGACCCCCATGAGACCCGCCTTCCCCGCCCCACCTCCACCCCCCGTGCGAAATCACCAAGCCTCAGGTTTGGAAAGGAGGGGGAGGAGATTCACTCTTTGAAAATGACTAAGGGAATCCCAGACTGAGTCATCCCTA